>PVIA01007941.1:0-77535 GCA_004024845.1 Tonatia bakeri
CTCTCCAACGCACTCTCCTGTGAGGCTGGAAGTCTCTCTCCGGGGCTCAATCCCCACAGGTGTTTTCAATCAGTGTCCTGAGGTTCTATTTCCCGGCGCTGTGACCCTGGGTTGCGTGGTCTGTCTCACTGCCCAATTTCTCCTGGTTTATCTGTGCAGGGATATGGCCCAGACAGCCAGGAGCCTTGCACAGAGTGCCTTGCTTCATAGTCACCTCCTCCCTGGGTCTGCTAGCCACCTGTGCTCTTGGGCTCAGGATGCCTTACTGGCCCAGGATGACTTACATGTTTGGTCCTACCGTTTTTTGTGCCACGACCCCTCTTCTTCCTGGTTGCTTGACTCCACCCCTTCTACCGGTCTGGATGAATGTGTGTATTTTAACTCCTTGGTTGTCCGACTTCCATAGAGTTCCATTTTCTGTCAGATCTGGTTGTTATCTTGTTTCTAAATATTTGCTGACCTTACTTTGTGTGAGGAGGCACAGTGTGTCTACCTACGCCTCCATCTTTGCCGGAAGTCCCAAATGCTACTTTTTTGAGAGATTTTTAAAAAATCTGAAGCATAAGCCAGACAGGCCACTCATATGGAAAAGTCACTGAAAACAGCTTGGGTGTGCCTGAACTTGGATGGAACAGGGTCTCAGGCAATCACTAGGACAGAGCAAACAGAGTAAGACAGATTAATGAAGTCTCAGATATGGTGCTTACCTATAGGCTCTGTGGTGGGAGGGCTCTTCAAAGAAACAATGGCCTCTGCCAGCACTTCTCTCTTGGAAAAGGTTGTTCCCCTCGCACCCCAATTCTTGCCATGATGACAGATAATTCAGTTCCTCCCCTTATGACCCTGGTATCTATCAAGCTTCTGCCCCAGCACTGGAGCACAGAGGGAGTAAGTGTGAATACATCCAAGTACAGGCTCTTGAAATGGAATTGCCTCAGCCTCCAGAAGGCCTCTAGCTCCCTCATTCTCAATCCCCACTAATTTTTAAAGCCAGAAGTTATGGGGACTTCTCTTCCTGGCACTCAACCCCAGGGTGGGGGGCCCTGGTATGGAGCTGAATTCCTCACTTTTCAGGGAGGATCTCTGCAGCTCTGATATCCCTCATGCAAGTGGAGGAGGTATTCTGCACCTCCGTCCCTCCTACTAGTCTGGATGTGTATTCTTTTTTAATTTCCCCAGTTGTAGGACTTTCACTCAAGCAGATTTCAGATAGTTCTGAATGATGGTTGTTCTGTAGTTCCGTTGTAATTCTGATGTGGTTGTGGGAGGAGGCGGGTAACAGGTTTACCTATGCTACCATCTTGACTGAAAGTCCCCATAATAAAAGTTAAAATTTAGTCCTGGCTGGTGTGGCTCCATGGATTGGGTGCAGGTCTGAAAACCGAAAGGTCACTGGTTCGATTCCTTGTCGGGGCACATGCTTGGGCTGTAGACCAGTTCCCCACTTAGGGGTATGCAAGTGATCAAAATCTCTTGCTCATCAAGGTTTCTCTCCCTCTCTCTCCTTTCCTTATCTCTCTCTAAAAATAAATAAAATCTTTAAAAAAAAAAAAAGTTACATGTTTGTGTGCATACACACAATTTGTTTGTCTCTATCCCCACTGCCATCACTGTAGTCCACTAAGTCCTTGCCTTAGCTATTACAATAGTCTGGTCTTCCCAAAATGATGCTGTGCCCCCAAATAATAAAAACAGCCAACATACTGAGTTTTCATTATTTTTAAACACCGTAATGATTGCTTTGTATGTATTATCCCATTAAGCCTCCCAACATTCCTACACTAAGAATATCTCCATTTTATAGGTGAAGAAACAAAAACCTAGAAAGGTTAAGTTACTGAATGGTATCACAAGCTAGAAAGTAGCACAGCCAGAATTCTAGCCAAAGGAGAAAGACTTCAATATTTGTGTTTTTAATCAGTATTTCTAAACCCATTAATGTTGCCCACAGGACAACATCACCAAACACCACTTTGAACTATCTTATCTTGGCCTACCTATCCAGCCTCCTCACATGTTTCCACCTCATTCTCTATGCTTCAGGCACATTGGTGGTTCATTTCCAGGCTCCCTCATATTTTAAAGCCTTCCTTAACATTAGAGTTTCTCCCTAGAACAACCGCCTACACAATTCACCTAACTCATATTTTATCAGTCAAGCCTCAGCTTAAAAGACTTACTCCTCCAAGACTTTCCTCAGTCTACAAACTAGGTTAGTGACTCATGATATATATTCCCAGAGTATGCTGTACTTTACTTTTTGTAACACCCTTAACACTCATAATTACTTCTTCAGTGTATTCCTTTCCACCACATTGTAACAGCCTCAACATCAGGGAAGCACTTTTTAATTTACCTCTGTATTATCAGCACTTAGCTAAGGTTTTTCCACATGGCAGTTGTTCATCAATGAATGTAACAGAAGGAATGAAGTACAAAGGAGAAAATTTGCAAATCAGACAAAGTCAATGTTCAAAAATAATAAATGTCAGAAGAGTGTTTACCTTTTGGAATAGGTAGGATGGGTGACTAAGCGTGGGCAACAGGGTTACTAGATTTACTCTACATTCTGACCTTTTATGATTAGAGTCATAAAATTTTTTTAATTGTATAATTGACTTACCTAGTTTACTATATATAAATTATACCTCAATAAAAAGGAAGCAGGGGCAAGAAGGTTAAAAAAGGGTAAAAGAAAAAAAGGGGTAAAGAGAGAGGCATTTCCAGATGTTATAAACTTCAAAAATAAGAGAAATGGTATGGTTTTGAATACCAGTGAGGGGGAAGTATCTCTATATGTGGCAATGTTGAGGTCAGAGAAAGCCAATCACACTAACGATTCTGAGATCTAGTGGGTATGGAAAAGTAAATAGTTCTGCTCACATGCACAGCCTTAAATTTTCCTCTTGGGGGAAAAAAAAAGCTAAGTTGGGAGGAGCCACAAGGAAAGAAGAAATTTTTACTGTAAAGAAGTTGAGAGTATTAGGCCTATAATTGAGTGAAATTTTAAATGGCACAATCATTAAACAAGCTAATTTTTTGAAAGCATATATATTATTTATTTTTACAAATTATAAAATATACCTTTGTTGCATATGTAGGCTTTTCTATTGCTTCATCACCAATGAAGAAGTCTAGGTCATCAACACCTTTCATCACCCTCCTCTGAGCTTGATCACCCACTTTTGCTGACTCCTTAATAGCAATACCTTTAAAATAAAAGTTTTTCACACATGTCAAAAACTTTATTATTTTTAAGTGAAATAAATTTATAACTGATACTTCCATTATAAAGTGCTATTAAACAAAACATGATCTAGCATATTTAAACTGTCAAACTAAAGCACAAAGGTCATAAGAAACCAATGAAAAAATTCACTTAACACAATGAAATTTCAACCTAAAGACACTAGGGCTCAAATGTTAAAAGCCACACAAAAAAGAAGCACTACTCTGGGAATGTGTAAATTATATTTTTAAAAATTATGTTAACATCTATTTTAATTTTATAATCCCATCAAATCAATATATGCTTGATGGACAATCAGAAAGAAAATTGAAAAACACTAACAAATGATAATAGGAAAATTTCAAGGGGAATTTTTTCAAAAATTAGTTTTCTTCATATTCCTATCCTATTCACACTATTAGGAATTAGTAATCTAAATGTCAACACTAACATAAAGTTCTATTAGGCTTTAAATCATATTCAAAAGAAAGATTTCAAATAATTTAGGTAAAACCCACAATTATCTCCTTAAATAACTTCAGAAACTCAGCATACAGTTTCTGGACTTAAAACATTACATATTTCATAATTAAGATATAAATTTCTGCATCCTCCTAGTTAAGCAGTCCCTTATTACTATAATCAACTATGTATAATACCTACATGTAACATCTATAATATAAATAAAAAATAATTATTTGCATACACTTAAAGTTAATCTGGCATTCAACTTCCACTTTCATTTAGGAACAATTATATCCTTAATAAGGTGGGCAGAAAATATGGAAAGAAATTTAAAATCTACTTCTAAATGTTAGAAATCTTCTCTAGCAATTCATTTATAATGTACATACACATCCAGATAATTCACTGTAAATTTCTAAATTTATTCACTAAAATGACATAATGCCATTAATGTTATAATGCCTTATAAAAGATTACAAATTAAAAGACTGCAAAATCAGCATTTTTGTGGTGTGAATTGCATCCGGCAAAGGATGTGCTGAAATCCTAACCTCAGAAAATGACCTGATCTGGAAATTTGAGGTTAAAATGAGGTTATTAGGGTGGGCTCTAATCCAATGCCTGGTATCCCTATAAAAAGGAGAAATTTGGACACAAACAGCCATACACAAAAGAAAGACAATAGGAAGACACACAGGGAGAAGGGATTCAAGTGATTATATATACAAGCCAAGAAATGTCAGGGAATATCAGCAAATACCAGAAGCTAGAAAAAGGTTTCCCCCCCTAGAGATGTCAGCAAGATCATCACCCTGTTGACAATTTGCTTTTGGACTTCTAGCCTCCACAACTGGTAAGTTCCTGTTGTTTTAAGCCACTCAGTTTTTGGTATTTTTCATGGTAGCCTTAGGAAATTAATATAAGCATAACAGTAAACTCAAATAGACAGGTGGGCAAAAGTAGGCTTACAGTTGTAATACAAAGAAATAATATAGTAATTAATAAATAATATAAGAATAAACTGTTTCAAGCACTCACAACTATTAACCCACTTCTGCCATCCTGTGTAACTAAAGTCAAGCACTAGTCCACAACAGTACTTCTATGAGTCAGCAATTGAGCCAATATTTGTCATCAAATTCTTTAAAAAAACAATCAATAAACTGATACATAAATGTGGGGAAAAAGTAAAGAGCAAACCTGTCTTTCAGTGTACACGAAGACAACAGTACCAACCAACTAAGTCCACTATGCTGTCAGAAATGAGCTTCTTCATTAGTGTCACCTAAAATCCATTCTAGGTATTAAAGAATTAGACTTAGGTAGTAGACTAATTTCTTATAAAACCAATTCCTAGAAAAGTATTCAAAAGTATATCAGAAGTGCAAAAGTCAAATAGGTTTGTTTCCAAAGTGTTATAATAAATAAATATATATATATATTTAGCTCCCCTTTTAGGTAGACTTTTGATAGTATCTTTCTCACATTTCACACATTTCATTTTGTTCTTGCTATACAAATTATAAAACAATTGACCTCTTCATGTCCAATGAGTGCCCAATTGAGACTAAAAGATCTACAGTTTTTAGCAAACCTAATTATTTCTAGCTAGTTCTCAACGTCACTAATTCTGAAACCTAAGCTGCTTTCAGTCCTCTCTGAGTGTTTATTTTCCATTTCTTTCTTATTTTCATAAATTAGTAATATACAGATATTCAAACAGTCACATAAATACTACTGTGCAAAACAAGTGACACTCCCAAAATTAAATTATCTAGGAATTAGCACCATCAAGCAAAGGTTCAAAATGTTTGTCAACTAACAGGCTGAAGTTTTCATTGAAGAGCACAGTAAGTCAGAGGTGTTACTATATAGCATGCAAAAGGTGAATCATCTGAAAGTCAAAAGCACAAAAGCATGCCCATCAAGAACCAGATACATAATTTGTACTAACAAATAGAAGCACTAACAAACCAAGTATAAGAGTATTTTTTTTAAAATTACTGAAACACAAACTACTGAAAGTTGATGGTCAATTAAACAAAAATAACACAGAACAACAACACTGTGTGGTTATAAAATACTAGAAACACCTGAACTTAACATCTCTCAAGATGAGATGCAATCCTCTTATCTTGAAACACAGGCTCTTGTCAGGGAAATTAAGAAGCACAAGGCCCTGCAAGCATGAATCAAATCCACAAACAAAATGAGTCTTCACAGGTGTGTGATGGAGGCAGCACTTCTTAACAGCTAGTTCAAGCACACCCTATTAACAGAAATGTCTTTAAAGCAGAAAATTAATTCATTTCTTTTCTTTAAAAAGATATTTGGGAGACTTGGTAAATGAAGCTAAACAGAGATCTGAAATGAATGATTACAGGTGCAGAAATGAGGCCACACTTAAACTTCACAAACTATGTATTTAAAGGATTAAATATTAAAAGATACAGAAATGATTCTCTCTTACTTTAATTAAGAAAAACGATCTTTAAATCAGTTCATTTCAGGCCTAAAAGAAAACACTTACAGGAAGGGATGATAAACTGTGGTTCTGTATTTCCAGCATATCCTAGTTTTGTATACCTGAGAAACAAACAAAAAATGTGTAAGGATTTTACTTACATCTTAACAATTATGAATGTAATTCCTAGATTTCCATTTATTATAAAGTGAGGTTCCATGGTAGGTAAATAATACATAAAATTCCATACCTTAAGTTCATTTAAACACCTCTACTTTCAAAAATTATGAATACCCATATTTTTTGCTTAAAATCTTTGCCCAAAGATATACTTATTGATTTTACAAAGGAAGGAGGAAAAGAGAGAGAAAGAGAACATCAATATGAAAGAAACATCAGTTGCCTCCCTATGTACCCTGACTGGGTATTGAGCTTGCAACCTAGGCATGTGCCCTGACCAAGGATCAAACTTGCAACCTTTTGGTACAATGCTCCAAAAAACTAAACCACCCAACCAGGACAATATCCTTATCTTTTAACCAGAAGTTCCACTTCTAGAAATTGATCCTACAGGGATATTCATACATATTTCAGTGAACTAACTTATAGTAAAACCATGTTATTGTACATATACGTGTGTGTAGATGTATACACTGCATCTTTTCTGCTACAATTCTGCTTATAACGGCAAAAGAGTAGAAACAACCGAAATACTCATCAAATGAGAAACTAGTTAAATATGTGAAATTTATACTATGGAATATTATATAGCTATTTAAACACAGACTGAAGCAGCTCTTTGTGTACTGATAGGAACAATCTCCAAAATGTATTAAGTGAACAAAGCAAGGTACAGAACAGTTTTAAGTATTCTGTATTTGTATAAAAATAAAGGGACAAGGTAAAGACATATAAAATAATAGTTGATTGTACAGGTATAGAATATTTCTGAAAGAGTACAAAGAAATCAGTAACTGTAGTTGTCCCCAGGGAAGGGAACTGGGGTAGGTGATGGTCAGGGTGAGAAGGGCATTTTAATTACATATAGTCTCATACCATTTGAATGCATCACTATTTAAAAAATAACTATAATTTTTAAAATGTTTTGCCACAGTAAATACAGCCTATATTCTGACAATAACAAAATAATAACAAGCAGAACAATGAGGGCTTACTTAGGAGACAGCTGGACACCTTATGGCTATGTGGGAAAAACCTATTAACCATGACCAGGCTTTAAAGAGAAGGTAACATACTATTATATTATTCCATATTCAAACCCACTGCTAAATAGTAGGCAGGTAAATTACTGATACTCTTTGTATTCTAATAATATCCACAGAACTACTTTTCTTTCTTTTTTTTAGATTTTATTTTATTTATTTTTAGAGAGGGAAGGGGGGGAGAAAGAGAGAGAGAAACATCAGTGTGTGGTTGCTGGGGTACATGGCCTGCAACCTAGGCATGTGCCCTGATTGGGAATCGAACCTGCAATGCCTGGTTCGTAGCCCGCGCTCAACCCACTGAGCTACACCAGCCAGGGCAGAACTATTTTTCTAATATAAAAGGAGAGAAAATCTCTTAGTGGGTATTTTAGCCCCCAAACATTGTTTAAGAACCTGAGAGTACCAAATAGAATGCATCATTAAAAATAAAAGAAAAACATAAACTGTTCAAAATGTGATATTGCTCTACTGACTAAACTCCTTCAAAGACTCCCCATGGCCTATGTTTTTTTTAAATTATTTTTTTTATTACATTTTTCCCCATTACCGTTTGTTCCCCTTAAACCCTCTCCCACCTCCATCCACCCCATTTCCCTGTAGTCACCACACTGTTGTTCAAGTCCAGGAGTCATTTTTCTCTTTTGTTTGATCCCTCTACCCCCTAACCCCGCTACCAAGTCTGTCAGCCTGCTCTCTTCTATGGGTCTGTCTCTATTTGGCTTGTTTTGAATATAAACAAACAAAATATCTCTGCAAGGCATACAAGAGAGCTCCTTTAATACCTGGCTCCTGGCAGCCTCCCTCAGAGGCCCTGACACCATACCAGACTCCCTCCCTAACCATAAAACTGCTGAGTTTCTGAGCAGACAACTCATTTCATGCCATGGAGCCACTATTAACACTGTTCTAACTAGAGGAAATGAGCTCCTTTCAATACTGATTACAATGTCTAAACTCTTACTCATCCTGAAAAATTCAGGTTAAATATCACCACCTCTATAAGAAAACTTTAAAAACCTCCCAGATAGTTGATTACCATATTTTCAGACTATAAGGCGCACACCCCCAAATTTGGGGGGGGGGAAGAGGGTGCATCTTATAGTCCGAATGTAGCTTACCTAGCTCGCTGTGGGGGAGGGGGTAGTGGAGCAGGGTCACAGGTTATTAAATATTTTACCACATTTTTTTGCTTCAAATTTTTTTTTCCTATTTTCCTCCTCTACAACCTGGGTGCGTGTTATAGTCCTAAAAATACGGTACCTCTGCCCTTGTAAGTACAAGTATTATTTAATAATAATTCCTAAGTCTTGTGACTCCCTCATCTGTAAAATAAGAAGTAACTCAATACTGTTCACAGTGTCAAATAAGAGAACAAGATAAAGCATTAAACACAGCACCTGGCACAAAATACCTATTCAATACATGTCAACTCTAATTACAATTACTCTTTTCATTTACTCTCTCCAATTTTTCCATTCCTCCAGTAATCAGATAAAAGCCATGCAAGTACCTAAACTTTTAAATGCTTATAATCATAGTACAAGTTATCCCTTTACCCACAAACCAAAGTCAATCTGTAGAACATTTTTCAGATTACAGCTCAGATCTGATATATTTTTATGGCTCTTCCAAATGTTTTTATTCTTCCAAATGAGAGTCTTTTATTAACATGAAACCTTTCTGTAAAGTAAAACAGAACCCCTATAATAGATGGATGTCATCACGACTGAAGAGCTCACATTCTCCTGGTTAGAAGACAGAAAAATTAGAATTATTCAAATACCATCAACTGGTATGAATCTGTTCCCACTGAATTCATTGAAAATCAACTGTATGATGGTGAAATAAGAGTGCAGAATCATTTAAAATAGTACCCGAAAAAGTAGAGACTACAGTGGCCCTGAGAAGAGAAGGGTCAGCAGTATACTTAGCCCTTCCGAAGGACAAATGAAACCATACCTTATCAAAATAAAGGCTTGTTTAAATAAGACACTGCCTAAAACTGAGCCACGACAACACCCTAAAAGTCTACTGTCTAACCAACACTCAGAGGGAGGATTAATACCTAATTATTCCTTCTGCTAATCCTTCCACTTCTATTAACCATTTGTCACTATAGCAGTTCATTATGAACAATACCCTAACAAACAACACAAAGAGTATCTTGTTTCTAATTCTATGACCCCTACAAAGGAGAACAGAACAATCTCCCCCCAAAACTCACTGCTTAACTCAAAAATCTTCACATGAAGCCGTACTGTCTACAAAATTAAGCATAAAAGTTGTGCCCATTTCTATAAAATGATTAATTGTAAATAGTTCCTAAAGTCCTTTCCAACAGAAATTATGATTCTGATTCCTTCAGCTGATTATTATGGGTTCTCCATAATAAGCCCGAATTCTATTTACGTGTCTCCCATTGTTCGCTTCCATGAACACAACTCGAAGTCCACTTCTTTTCCCTACACGACTTACACATTTTCCCTTCACATCATCTCTGTGCTTGTACTGCACCCTCTCAAAAAGCTCACAACCTAGGATTCCTCCATGAAGTTTCCCTGATCATTTTAACTATCAGCCAGTCAACCTTTCCTTCAATAAACCATCTCTGCCACTTGTTGAACATGTATACAAGCTTGTTATTACTTTTGTAAATGGCATCTCCCAAATATAACACTAAGATATGAGGAAGAAACCGTATTACAGTAGAAAGTCTCTTAAGAAACCTCCATATAACAAATTCGCCAGATTAATCAACACTCCACTCTTGGTCAAAACCAAATTCTTTAGGTTTAGCATATTCAATAAATTACTTTAAAAATAAAACCAAAGGAAGAATCTAATTAACTTATTAATACAAGAGTCAAAACAAGTATGTTCTTCCTCAAAACACATAAAAACTATATGAAGTATATCAACTATATAAATATACCATTACACCTAGTCATTTCTACAATGAAAACCCTATAGCAAAATAATTTTCTAAACTGAAGGGTGGCGGAACGGCCAAATATATTTACTAATGTTCTACTGCCTTGACTTGAACATTTAAGTAATGTTTCTAAAGAACAAAATCATGTGAACTCTAAAGACACTGGATAGAGATCACTAAATTATAGTATTTAATGATTATCAGAGATGACAATATTTTCACATTTTTTTAAAAAATGAGGGAAAATGTCCTTGTTCACTTAACTTTAAAAGCTGTTTGGCCTCTAAAAGTCAATTTGGTTCCTGACCCAAAGAAAAATGTAGTATAGAATACAATATTTTTAAAAAATGGAGAAAGTCATATACTAAAATCCGGAAAAAACTTGCTGAGTTCGGCAGAACACTCAAAAACTTGTATTTTTCTCTGGTGGACAGATAGCAAAGTGCTAGGTGACAAAATAAGAATCTGACTCTTTAAAAAACAGTTCCTTTTCCTGTTACAAACTTTCAAAATTGGTTTGGAAACTGGGCTTTGAAAATACTCACAAAAAAAAAGTAAAAAAACAAAGTACAGAAAGCATTTAGAAAATATGTCACAAGAATAAAAAATCAGATTGGGACTACAGAACTGTCAAACTTAAAGACATTTTAACGCTCACATAAAACGCTTAACGCTCATATACGATGAGCAGAGGTTAGAGGCATTTAAGTAGAGGAAGGAAGAGAGATGAGAGGAAATGAGTCTAACAGCTAAGTCTAAAAGGATGAACTGGAAAATGAAGTATATTTCCAATCAGTTACATATCAATTCATAAAAAGTAGTATTTAAAAAGCACATTCTAATAAACTGGAGGAAACTTGGATACAGCTAAAAAAAGGGTTGCTTAAAAACTTCATTTAAATATTCTTTACACAAAATTAGAAAAATATATAATAGTAAATTTTTTAAAACTTTAAAATGAAAGCTTTTCAAATGCATGCATCCATTAACTTAATTTTATCATTTTTATACTTAAAATGGCTACTTTTATCAAGACATTGTTACAGTAAACTTTTAAAATATTTGACGAATACCATAGAGAAGAAACTGAACAATATGGCAAAAAAGTTCCTTTCACTTTTTGTCTGACTAAAAGAAACTCCTTTCTCAAGATGGCAAAAGATATTTCATGTAAATAGAAATGGAAAAAAAAAAGCTGGGCAGCAATACTGACATCTGACAAACTTTAAAAAAAACACTATAGTAAGACACAAAGAAAAACACTACATCATGAGAAAAGGAGTGATCCAACAAGAAGATATACACCTTATAAATATTTATGCACCCAAGAGCACCTAAATATGTAAAGTAAATCTTGATAGGCATAAAGGGAGAGATTAACAATAACAGTCACAGTAGGGGATTTTTAATACCCCATTGACATCAAAGAACAGGTCTTCCAGATAGAATATCAACAAGGAAACAACAGCCTTAAATGACATACTGTATCAATTAAATCCATCTGATCTATTCAGAGTATCTGACCACAAAGCAGCAGAATATATTCTTTCATGTGCATATGGAACATTTTCTAGGACACACCACGTATCAGGACACAAAACAGGTTATCAATATATTTAATAAAATTAAAATAATATCAAGCATCTTCTCTGACCATGATGATATAAAACTAGAAATCAATCACAAGAAAAAAACTGAAAAACACACAAAGACACTAAAGCTAAATAACATGTTACTATATAATGAATGGGTTAAAAATGAGATCAAGGGAAAAAGAAACCAAAAGATACCTTGAAAAATAAGAAAACGGGAACACAACAACCTAAAATCTATGACCTACAGTGAAGCAGTCCTAAGAGAAAATGAAATTCACAGCATAACAGGGTTATCTCAAGAAACAAGAGAAATCTCAAATAAACAATCTAAGTGTACAGCTAAGGGAATTAAAAAAAGAACAACAAACAAGACCCAAAGTGAGTAAAAGGAAAGAAATAATTAAGAATCAGAGCAGACATAAACAAAATAGTCACAAAAAAAAAACAATACAAAAGTCAGTAAAACCAAGGACTTTGAAAAGACAGATTAAGATTGACAAACCTTTAAACAGACTCACCGAGAAAAAAAGAGGAACCAAATAAATATAACCAGAAGTGAAAGAGAAGTAACAACTGACACCAAACAAATACAAAGGACTGTAAGAAAATTTTACAAACAACTGTATGCCAGCAAACTGGACAACCAGATAACACTGATAAATTCCAAGAAACATATAATCTCCCAAAACTAAATCAGGAATAATCAGAGAATCTGAACAGACAGATTACAACTACTGAAATTGAAGCAGTAATCAAAATACCCCCAATAAAAAAAAAAGTCCTAGACCAGATGACTTCACAGGTGAATTTTACCAAACATTCACACAAGAACTAACACCTCTCCTTCTCATACCACTTCAAAAATTGAAGAGGACACTCCTAAAATCATTCTATCAGATCAGCATTATCCTAATTTCAAAACCAGATGAAGACATAACAGAAAAAAGAAAATTATAAGTCAATATCCCTGATAAATAAAGACGCTAAAATTCTCAACAAAATACTAGCAAACCACATATAGCAATACATTAAAAAGATCATACACCATGACAAAGTGGGATTTATTCCAGGATGCAAGGCTGGTACAATAGCTGTATATCAATAAATATGACACAGCACATAAACAAAATGAAGGATAAAAGCCGCGTAATGATATCAACAGATGAAGAAAAGCTTTTGATAAAATTTATCACCCACATACGATAAAAATTCTCAGTAAAGTAAGAATAGAGAGAACATACTTCAATATAATAAAGGCCATATATGACAAACCCACAACCAACATCATATTCAATGGACAAAAACTGTGTTTCCCGTAAGACAGAACAAGACAGTGATGTCTGCTTTTATCACTCTTATTCAACATAGTACTGGAATACTAGCAACAGCAATCAGACAAGAGGAAGAAATAAAAGGCATCCAAATTGGAAAGAAGTATGATTATCATTGTTTGCAGATGACGTTACTATATAATCCCATTTACAATTGCTTAAAAAAAAAACAACCTAAGAATAAATTTAACCTAGGATGTAAAAGGCCTGTACTGGGAAAAGTGTAAGACACTAAAGAAAGAAACTGAAGAATATACAAATAATTGGAAGCATATATCGTGTTCATGGATAGGAACAATTAACATCATTAAAATGGCCATGCTACCCAAAGCAACCTATAATTCAATGTAATTCCTACCAAGCTACAAATGGCGTATTTCACAGAACAAGAACAAATATTCCAAAAATTTATATGGAGCCACAAAGACCCCAAACAGCCACACAGCAATGCTGAGGGAAAAGAACTTTAAAACAAACACTACAGTAAAAGACAAAAGTATACATGGGGTGTGTATGGGGAGGGAGGGGCGGGGAATAGACCATAGCACTTCCTGGAAAGTGTGCTGTGGTTCCCCTGATGTTTCCCCTGCTATCTGATATCCAACTATGCTACACTATCTAACATCAAACTATACTACAAGGCCATAGTATTCAAAACATCATGCACTGCAATAAAAACAGACACAGATCAACAGAACAGAATAGAAAGCCCAATAATAAACCCAAGCCTTTATGGCCAATTAATATTTGACAAAGGAAGCAAGAGCGTATAATGGGGCAAAAACAGTCTATTCAATAAAGGTGCTGAGAAAACTGGATACGTGCAAAAAATGAAATCAGACCACCTTCTTAGACCACACACACGCACAAAAACAAAAACCTCAAAATCGATTAGTGACTTAAATGTTAAGACTCAAAACCACAAAAATCCTAGAACACAATATACACAGTAAAATCTCAGACATTTCTCATAATATCATTTTTTCTGATATACCTCCTCAGACAAGGGAAACAAAAAAAAAACAATGAACAAATGGGACTACATTAAACTAAAAAGTTTATGGACAGTGAAGGAAACCATTAACAAAATGAAAAGACAACACACTGAATGGGAAAATATATTTGCTGATGATATATCTGATCAGGGGTTAAAATTCAAAATTTGTAAAAACTTATAAAACTCAACACCAAAACACACACAAAAAAAAACAATTAAAAAATAGGCAAAGGACCTGAAGAAACACTTCTCCAAAGAAAACATACAGACACCCAACAGACATAAAAAGATGCTCAAAGTCACTAATAATCAGAGAAATGTAAATTAAAACCATAATAAAATGTCACCTCACACCTGTCAGAATGGCTATCATCAATAAATGAACAACACATGCTGGTGAGGATGTGGATAAAAGGGAACCCTCGTGCACTGTTGGTAGGAATGCAGAACTGGTGCTGCCACTGTGGAAAGTAGTACAGAGATACCTCAAAAAATTAAAAATGAAACTTCCTTATGACCCAGCAACACTCCTTCTGGGAATATATCTGAAGAAACTTCAAACAATTTGAAAGAACACATGCACCCCTATGTTCACTGCAGCTTGATTTACAACACTCAAGATATGGAAGCAGCCCAAGTATGTGTCAGTAGACGAGTGGATAAAACAACTGTGGTACATCTACAGAACAGAATACTACTCTGTTATAAAAAAAGAAGGAAATCTTACCCTTTGCAAGGGCATGGACAGACCTGTAGACAGCATTACACTAAATGAAATAAGCCAGTCAGAGAAGGATAAGTGCCATATGATTTCACTCATATGTGGAATCTAATAAACTAACAAACAAAAAAGAAACAGGCTCATAGAGAACTGACTGATAACTCTAAGAGGGAAGTGGGGTTGTGGGACTGGGTGAAAAAAATGAAGTCTAACACACACAAAACAGCATTAATAGACCCAGACCAGTATGGTGATTACCAGAGGGAAAAGGGCATTGGGGGAGATAGAAGAGGGTAAAGGAGGGTATTAAGTGGAAATAGGAGTCTTCACTTGGCATGGTGAACATACAATACAGAGATGATATATTATAAAATTGTAAATCTAAAACCTATATAATTTTATTAACCAGTCACCCCATTAAATTCAACTAAAAAAAAAAGAAATTCCTTTCTCTCAATTTGCATTCAATAATTCAAACTCTTTAAATTATAAACTCAAAGATGTGATCACATTATTTAAACTAAAAGCTCTTGCTTTTCATTGACACAGAAAAAATCAAATTGTAATAAAGCAAATAAAAAATTACATATCAAACATTTTTATAATAAGAATTTCTCTAAGCATACAAACACAGACCTCTCCTAGTTATAATGTTCTTTAGAATTAAAACTAATACTGACCAAAGACCACAGTGAACTATTTTAACCTTATTTTTCCAAAGTAAATTTTTGCTTTGCATTCATAAATTTTGTCAATATAGTTTATTTTTCCACAGCCCTTGTAATTTTCCATTAAGTTTGTCTGTGTGTTCAAAAAAGTCATTTATATAATTAAACAACCCAACCAGATATAAAACACAAATATGCAAAAAAGCATTCATACACACACCAAAATCTTTCTATGGTGCCTTCAGCAAAAACTTCCATCAGAAATTTAGCAGACACTTTGATAACACTGCCTCTCATTAAGTTTTAAACAATGGATTAAATAGCTTAGATTTTTCTTAAATTTGTGATCTGGATAACCTCATTTAGTAGAGGATTCAGACTTGGGACATTTCACATTTTTAAGAAATTTCTCAAACTGACCTACAGATTCCTGAAGTCCCTATCGAAATCCCAACTAGGTTTTTAAAGAAATAGAAAAATGTAACCCTAAAATTCATGTGGAATCTTAAGGGATCATGAATAGCTAAAATAATCTCAAAAAAGAACTTTGGAGGTCTCACAGTTTGCAACTTCAAAACTTAATACAAAACTACAGTAACCAGCCCTGGCTGGCATAGCTCAGTGGATTGAGCGCGGGCTGCGAATCAGGTATCGCAGGTTCGATTCCCAGTCAGGGCACATGCCTAGGTTGCAGGCCATGTCCCCCAGCAACCACACACTGATGTTTCTCTATTTCTCTCTCTCTCTCTCTCTCCCCCTTCCCTCTCTAAAAATAAATAAATGAAATTAAAAAAAAAAAAAAAAAAACCTACAGTAACCAAAACCACATGGTACTAACATACAGACAGAAACACAGACTAATGAAACAGAAAAAAGAACAAGAACAAACTCTCCCATATATGGTCAAATGATTTTTGGCAAGGGTGCCATAACCATTCAAATGGTGAAAGGAAAGTCTTTTCAACAAATGGTATCAGGGAAAACTGGATAACCAGCTGCAAATGAGTAAAATTGGAGCTATATCTTATAACTCATACAAAATTTAACTCAAAATACATCAAATACCTACATGTTAAGAGCTGACACTACCAATCTTAGTGGAAAGCATAGAGAAAAGCTTCATGATACTGGATGTAACAATGATTTCTTGGATGTGACACTAAAAAGCACCAGCAAAAAATATATATAAATTCACTGGACATCATGAAAATTAGCAACTTTTATGCCCCAAAGAGCACTTACCAAGAGCATGAAGGAAAAAGTAGTAAAAACCTTTTCTGAAGAAATAATGACTGAAACTTCCCCAATTTAGTTTAAGACATAAGAGGTTCAAGGAAACCCAAGCAGAATAAATGCAAAGAAAACCACAGTAGGACACATCACCACCACACTACTGAAAATCAAACAGAACAAGTCTTACAAGCAGCCAGAGAAAAATGGCCCATTAACAGGAAGCAAAAATGCATATTACACCATATTCTTATGAGAAGCTACTGAGACCAGAAGACAGTAGAATAACATTTTTAAAGTGTGAAGTAGGTGAAATCAGTGAACTGAGAAATCAATATAAACAAAAATGTCCTTCAACAACGAAAGTGAATAAAGACAATGCAAGATGTCTTCTATTCTTTGCATGAAGTTTTAAATTATTAACTCTAAATGTGAGTAGTAACTTTTTAAAAAGATGTATATTATACTCCCTAATCACTAAAATTGAAAAGAGATATTTTTAAAAGTCAAACAATAAATCAAATGGAGTTCTAAGAAATTTGAACAATACAAAAAAAGTGGGAAAGAGGAAAAGGAAAGGACAAGCAACAAAGAGAACAAATTTTTAAAAATCAATGAATAAAATGGTATACCTAAATTCAACCAAATCAATTATCACATTACATTAACTCTCCTAGTAAATGGGTAAAAACAGAACATTTTTTTAAGGCAAGCCCCAACTACATGTTCTCTGTATGACATGCATTTTAAATAGAGATAGAGAATGTAAAAAGATGTATGGAAAGCAAACAGTAAGCATAAGAAGGCTGGAGGGGCTATATTGGTATCAGATAAAACAATTCTTTAAGAAAAAGAGTAACACCAGAGATAAAGAAAAATTTATAATTATAAAGAGTAAAATCATCAAGAAGACAGCATACTCTTAAATATAAAAGAAACTGTCATCTGGCCTCTCAGTAACCAATATATAAATTATCCCCCCCAAAGAAAAATTAGTGAAGGCACATAGAGAATCAACGCTAACAACCATTACGACCTGACATTTATAGAATATACACTTAAAAACTGCAGAATGTGAATTCTTACTAAGTACACATGGTATATTCATTTGGACAATGCATCAGCAAACTGACCCAAAGGCCAAATCTAGCCTGTGCTCTGTTTTGGTGTCACAGGTGAGTTTTAAATGGCTTTTATAGTTTTGAAGGGGGAGGAATGGTGGATAAGGGAGGGAAAAGAAGCAGTAGCAGCAGGAACAAAAACTGTATGTGATCCACAAATCCTCAACTATTTACTATCTGGCCCTTTACAGAAAAGGTGTGCCAATCCCCGCCCTGGACCAAATGCTAAGCCATAAAACAAGTCTCAAAAAATATTAAAATATTATTAAAATAATAAATAACTGATGTTCTCTGACTGCAAATAAGTTAGAAAACAACAGCAGTACCTAGAAAAACCCCAAATAGCTAGAAATTAAACACACTTCTAAACATAACTGATGAAATCAAAGAAATCACAAGGGAAATTAAAAAATATTTCAAGTTGATTAGTAGTGAAAATTTTTTTTAAAAAATCAAAATTTGTGGGATGCAGCTAAAAGCGGTGCTTAGAGGGAAATTAACAACTTTTAAGCGCTTATGTTAGGAAAAAATATATAAAGGTCTAAAACCAATGACCTAAGAGTCTGATTCCACCCTAAGAAACCAGAAGGAGGACAGCCAAGCAAACCTGAAGTAAATGGAAGAAAGTACGCTAGTAAACCTAAGGCAAGAAATCCAGTTAACAGGAAACCAACAGAGAAGATCAACAGGTCAAAAGTTGATTCTTTGAAAAGATCTGCTAGGCTGATCAAGAAAAATAAAGTACAGAAACAGCCAACATGACAAATGAAAAACTGGTTAACCCTATGTATCATACAGACATCAAAAGGATAAAAAGAGAGTATAAAAAAAACACTATATCAAATTAAACAACTAAGATGTAATGGGAAGATTCTTTTAAAAACTTACCAAAATCAACACAAGATGACACAAAATCTATTTGAATAACCCCATAGCTATCAATTATCAGTAACCTTACCAAAAAGCAAACTCCAGGCTCAGATGGTTTCACTGGTAAATTCTGTAACACATTTAAGAAAAATATAACACTAATTTTACATAAAGCATTTTTAAATAATAGAGGAGGAAATCCATCCCAAATTCTTTCATGAGGACAGAATAATTCTATTATCAAAATCATATAAAAACATTCCAACTAAAAAAAAAAATGGCAGACCACCATCTTTGATGTTGACTTGAATACAAGGGGTTAGAGATGCCAACCCCTCTGCAGTCAAAAATCCACATACAATTTTTGAATCCCCCAAAACTTAACTAAGAGCCCACTCTTAGTCAGTTAATACATATGTTACATATTATATACTGTATTCTTACAATAAAATCAGCTAGAGAAAAAAATGTTAAGAAAATATAAGGAAAAGAGATTTTTTATTAAAAAAATACGTGGACTTTAACAGTTCAAACTTGTGTTCAAGTATCAACTGTAGATGCAAAAATCCTTAACCAAACAAATACAGCAATATGCAAAAAAGGTAACATACCGCAACTAAGTAGGGCTTAGATAAGGAATACAAGCTTGGTTTAACAGATGAAAAATCCAACCTCACGTTTTAAAACATCTCAATGAATTTAACTTGTTTAAAGTTAAAATAGTCCCAAAGACAATTCATGCATAGGCATGTATATATATATATTACTTTAATTTAAAACATGTCATTGGGTTATCTCAGAACTCAAATTATGAATCCACTTCACTTGTTTATACTATCCTATACTTAAAAGTGCAAGTGTCATTTTCTAAAATGAATTTTAAAGAGGCCATAAAATGAAAAAGGCGAAGCTATCCAATCTAAGTTTATAAAAACTCCCAAGGCCAGTATAGTATTTTGAAAAACAAACCAAAACTTTTCTTTGTGGTCAAGGAAAGCAAGGTAAATATTTTTTTAAAAAATCTTCCTGGATTATGGCAGCAATGAAAAAAAAAAGAAAACAATGTTGATTCTGTCTCAAAAGGAGGAAAAGGGACTTTGGTAATTGCTTAAAGAAGGGAACATAGTAAAAAGGAAAGAATTCAAAAGCACTTTTTAATTTAAAAAAGATTTGATGGCTAGAACAGGAGTAGAAATGTTGTAAAATTAGACCTGTCTGGCGTAATTCCCTGGCCTGAAAACCAAAGGGTCACCAGTTCGATTCCCAGTCAGGACACATGCCTGGGTTGTGGGCCAGGGTCCCCAGTAGGAGGATGCACGAGAGGCAACCACACATTTATGTTTCTCTCCCTCCTTATTTCCCTCCCTCTCTCTCTAAAAATAAATAAAATCTTAAAAAACAGAGAGAAATGTAGTAAAGTTAGCAAAGGAAAGACTGGACTGATAGAAATAGTCTAGTCTTTTGGCAAAAAAAAAAATGAGTTTTATAGAAGAAATGGTTAATCTATTATGATCCTTCCTAACTGCCTCTGGGGAGAGGAAGAGTCTTGTTGGTAGTCAACAACGATATACTTTTACTGTTAAAAAACCAGGAGAGATTAAACAAATATAATAAACTGTTAGCGGGTAATAATTCTGATAAACAGGAGCATCTTGTTATGTTAATCACTTACTTTTCTAAAACTGCTGAATGGAAGAACATTGCCTCCTTTGAGTCAACAGAAACCACATTCTATTAATCTTTTCAGGCCTAAAAAAGTACAATCTAATTCCTTTTCACTACTGGCGAGTAAAGAACATGAACCTTAGAATCAAAAAGTCATGAGTGAAATGTCTGTTTCAGCATCTACTATGCTGTGATCATAGACTTTATTTCTAATGCATAAGGAATAAAAGTGAATTCACAAGGATGTTATGAGGATTGAAGAATAGAGTGACTGGAACTAAGTATTCAGCAAATATGTCCTTCCCCAGATGGTTTTCCTTTATCCATAGGACTCCTTTTACTCTTCTATCCATCCCTGTAATTACTTTTTCAAAGATTCTTGGCAATGTTTTCCCAAACTCTGCTAGTACACCAACGCCACTACCCACCACTAAAGATGTAAATAACAGGAGTCAATACTTGTCTTCTGAAAGAAGCCAGTCAAAAACAGCCACAGACCATTTATAGGAAACAGCCAGAACAGGCAAGACAGAAAGTAAAGTAGTGGTTGCCAAGGGCTGAGAGCAGGGAGAATGGAAAGCTGATGATGGCTAATGGGTATAAAATTTCTTTTTGGGGTGATGAAGATATTCTAAAATTGACTGTGGAGATGGCTGCACAATCTTGTGAATGTACTAAAATATCACTCAGTTATACACTTTAAAGGGGTACATGTTATGGTATGTGAAAAATATCTCAATAGAACTATTTAACTAGAATGAAATACTAATACTGCATAAATTTAACTTTTATTATTCTGCTTAATAATCTATCTACACAAACTACTGCCTATCAAATCAATTCCAAACCACTTTGCCCCCTCTTAATCCTGAAATAAGGCATAATACAAATAAATAATATAAACTACTTACTGTCCTACCGAGCAAGTAAGGCAATCCTAACTGTCCTTCCCCCCCCTCAAATATTGTGGAACTCCTTCCTGACTTCCCTTCATCAATAAAATATTTACTGAGAATTATCAAATACTGTGTACGAGGTCATAACTTGGAGAGAAGGTAAACAAAAAAGACACGCTACCATCCTAGGACTTTCAACTTAGTTTACATATCTTACATTGATAGTCTTCCTTCCCTTCCACCTATCATATCCTATTTATGCTCTTCCAGGGATTTGGTCAAGTTCAGCTCCTTGATAAACCATCCTCCAAATCCTACAGCCCTTATTAACCTCCCCAAAAAACTGAACACTAATACATCATCCTTAATTATTTCACATACATTAGTTTTATCTCTAGAACCAAACTGTAATCCAAGTGTAAGATCATGCTAGTTTTCTGTATATACCACAGCATTGAACACAGAACTGATGAGAATATTCTAAGAGTTAAATAAGTAATGAATTATGTTCAAATAACCATAGCTGCCATTAATTATTATATCAACTATTTTTGCTACATGCTTCATATTACACTAATCTTTATCATAACCCCACAGCTGAACTACCTTTGTTTACATAACATTGGAAAACTGCAACTCAAAGAAGTAGTAAAGCCAGATTTGAATTCAAGTATCTATAATTCTCCAAAGTCTATGTTCTTTTGTAGCTTCCCTTAAGCACGGGTAGTTGAAACCAAAATAAAACCAGAGAAACAACAGTATAGTTTAGCATGCTAGCTATGTGATCTTTGGCAAGTAATTTATACTCTGTGTCAGGTTCATCTGTAAAAGAGTAACAGTATCTAACTCAATAGGGTTAGGTATCAAATAAATTAACACACGTAAAGCAATTAGAACAGTTCCTGGTACATAGTATGCACTATGTAACTACTGGCTTCTACTTCTAGCTTGATAATTCACCATAATAAAGCCATCATATATACTCTATTTTCGTAAGTCTAGTTTATGATAGTTTACGGTTTCATACTACCTGGAACATAAATACCGAAGTTAGTGTAGAATTCAAGAACCTTCAAAATTCCATAGGCCAGCTCTAAAATATATTTTTAATTTAATTCAACTCAAGAACGACTTACTGAGCATCTACCATATATCAGACTCTTCCACTACTTCCCTGTACCGTATCAATCATTTCGATTCTTTTGTGTACCATATGTACATTACTAATTCCTTGTATATCAAACTTAAAATAAACAAATTCAACCTTTACTCTTTCCCCGCCTCCTTTTGTTTCTTCTCACAGTTCTCTCACCTGGTACACTAGCCTTATAGCTGCCTATCAATCCTTTACTCATCTTTGAAAGCCTACTTAAGTTATTATCTCTACTAGGAAAGTTTTTTTTTCATCTTCCCTAGAAAATATAAATGCTCCTGCATCTGTAATTCCAAAAAAGTTTCATTAATGACTTGCAGAGCATTTACCACATTGTCATAATTACCTGTGCACATGTGAGCTTCCTAAAGGTAGGCACAGTTTCCTATTCATCTTTACACTCCCCACAACAAAAAATATTGCAAAAGTATTTATATGCATAGTTGATGCTTACCAGATATTTACTGAAGACCAATTTCTCCAACTACAAAGAGATGCATAAGCTATTCCCTTCCTTTCATATGTGTATCTCATTATCTTCTGAAACAAATGAGTGCAGCTCAAATTATTTAAATTATAATTCTGGTTCACTATTTTTTTAAAAAAACTAAGGAACTAGCCACCCATATTACTGCATTAATAAATAGATCCTATTTTCTAAAATATTCCATAATCACAAAATTACTAGACCATTATACATCTGTTCTAACAAAAATCCTCTATTATTCACACCATCAATTATTCCTTAAAAAAAAGAAACCTGCTCTTTCGCATGTTTAGATTGAACACAAATTCTAAGGGTTTTTGCACTTTTGGAAAAGAATGTTAAATCAAACTGCTAGTTAGTAACAGATCAAGCAGTAATTAAAATGAAATAATAAATTTAAGTCAACATAAGGAAAAATGGTCAACGTATTTCCCCATACCAGTCTTTTTCCCTACAGTGGACACTCATCTTCTACCAGCACAGAATCCCCATTTCTATTCTGAAGGACCCACCTATTTTTAAGACTTGGCTGGAGGCAAAACATCACATCCTATTACAGGAGGGAACTATCATTCCCTTGGTGTCAGCTACTATACATCATATGATCTATGTCAAGCCAATCTGAGGTTAGGTCACAACCTTAAATCTTGACAAGATGAAGAGATGGGTCAGAATTCATATGGTTAGTGCCTAGTTATAGAATCCTGCAGACATTCTGCAGCATAACTTTGGTGGCAGACTGTTACTACCAGGCCTCCCTTTTTCTCTGCTTTTCTGAGCCTGGTTCTCCAGCCTCATCAATTTTGTGATCTACACCACGGCCTTTCAAGTAATTCCTTTGTTTGTTTGTTTATATCAGCTAGAGTCATTTTGTTATTTGCACCCAAAATTTCTCACTGGTACAGCAACAAGCTACATTTCTCTTACTTCCCAGAATCTTCCCATCAATTAATTATAAATTCTGTTCACTTAAATTAAAAAAAAATCAAACCTTTGTTTTTGTTGTTGTTTTTTAAGTAACTTTCCTGACAGCAAGGCAATCTAAAACAAGCAAGGCAGGTCCTTTAAAAAGTCATTTTGGAAGCAATACAATTTTCAACTAATCTTTTAAACAAACGACAAATTAACCAAAAAAAAAAAAAAAAAAAAAAAAAAAAAAAAAAAAAAAGGCAAGGAAAAAAGTCCCAAGAGGTCTCTCTTCTTTGCTCTGCTACCTCTACCATTTTTGGTTACTACACAGCAAAATTTTAAAATACTTTCAAGCAGGAAACATACAAGCTTTTACTAAAACTCTGTGCTTTTCATAAAAAAATGCATCTAAGCCCATCATACACTCCAGAGAGAATAATCTCTTTAATTCTATTTTTTTAAACTTTCTAGTAACCCATGTGTTTCCCTTAATCTATTTATTAAGTCTTCTGAGTCTAATTAAAATAATCTAACAGTTCTATATTATTAAATTATTCTTAAGTTGAACTATTTCATTTCTGTGTTTTATGTAGTCATTTATGAAATGGTTGACTTTTTGAATGCATCAATATTCCTCTTCAAATTGCAGCTTCGGAAATATATATACCTTCATTTTAAAGTTATATGTAATTAAACATCATTTCCTCAATTGAACTGTCCTGAGTTAACCAGTAATTGTCAGTTTTATTATGTTAGATATAATGTATGCCCCTGCAATATTCACACAGCTAATAAGTCTGTGTCATTTAACATGCACGTGTTTCAGGTTAATCAAAGTAATAAATTAGTCACTAAGACATCTCTATATATTTCATATTTGTACTAAAAATTAGTTCTAAAAACAGATTTTATATATATATATATGTTTATATGTTTATACCCAAACATGCTTGAAAAACTGGGTTAACAATTTAACCAGCTGGGAACGGTATAGCAGCTGACTCTGGAATTAAGACTGCCTCAGGGCTGAAATTCTAGATTTACTGCTCAACTGTATCCACTATTTACTTTAGCAAGTTACTTAAACTCTGTCTACCTCAGTTTCCTCATTTTTAAAATGATAATAGTAGTTACTTCATAGGGTTTCTAAAAAGGTGATAAACAATTATCTCAAAAGCAAAACTATTAAAGTACCTTGAAATGTCTCATTTGTACACATCCCATGTAAATAACTGAAATCCAAAACTAAAATATATCTCAGATTTATATGACTAAATAAAAAGCGTATTTCTTTATAAAGAGCATTCATTTTATGAAAATCTTCTCTAAACTTAGTTTAAAATGTTATGTTGGGGAACATCAAATTAGTTTTCCTTATTTCTCATATAATACATGTTTGTATTACAACGAAAACACTAAAGAATTTCGATGCAAGCACTGCATCAGGCCTCAACCAAAACTACCTTAACAAATAACATACATTATATTATACCAACTACTAATAAATTTCAACCCTATAACCCATGAATGTGAACTCCAAATAAAATTTACAAAAATGTGACAATGATGTCAATTAAAAATTAGGAACACTCCTGAAAAACATTTCTCAACTCTGGACCTCTACTTCATTTGTAAAGTGTTTTAAATTATTTCTCAAATTCTCTTTCAGCTCTGTATTTTAATGTGAGTCATTAGGCACTTCCCTTAATTCACAAAAAGTGTCATGAGTACAAATTAAATTCTATTTTTGTAGCCTTGAAGTAAATGAATTTGAAAAATGCATATAAAGAAGAAAAATGCTCTGTATTTAATTGACTAAGCGCTAAAAGTTTAAATGAGCAAATGCTTGTATTTTATCGCAGACCAATGCTATACAGTTTATGTTTTAAAATAATTTCAAAAACCAACCCTAAACTGAATTCTCCCCCCTTTAAGATGTTATCTTCCTTGTAGCAACCTCTCATTCACAGTAATTAATGTAACTTACAAAGTCTTAAAGACACCCTTCACAAAGGGCAAGAAGCCTTCAAGAGAATGTTTAACTACAGAATATTCAGCAGAAAATTCAGCAGAATATTCAGCAGATGGCAGATGGAAAAAAAATGTATTTTTGAGGTAGGTTTCAGGGATAGGGAAAAGAAGGAAAGGGAAAAAGAATATATTTGACCATACAAATTCAAGGCTGTTCCTTTCCTGGTTACAAGGAGTAAATTCAAGAATGATCTGAATTTAAATCAACAGTTTAAAATGGTTTAGAAACAATTTTTGAAAGAAAATTGTTAAAATTCTGCAAAAATGGTCCTTTGGAAAAATTAGGGTATTTGTCTTTTTGCTCTGGTACAATTCAACTATGTAGGTACCTTTTATATATTTTATGATATAAAGATCCACATAAAGATATAAAACAAATAGTACATTATCCTATTATGAAGAACCAAACTTAAAACATTAATCCACTAACATCACCTTATTTTGCTTTGTTACTAAATAATGCATTTACAAGTGATTGGTAAGCTATAAAGCACATTAATGTAATATTACCATATTACTTAACTGCTTTACTCTTGCCTCTTCATATGAGTGGCTATTACAGATCAGTAGTGTTATGAAAAATCCAACATGTTCCAATATTGGGGAGTATTCAAATGCCTTTTTTTATAGAAGAATTTTGTTTCCAAAACCATATTGCTTAAAGCTATATTTTAACCATTCTGCACTTCTGCCCTAGTCCAAGCATTTATCAGTCTCCACATATCGGAGGAGGGGAAGTTAAGGAGGTATACTGTGTGGAGGAAAATGTAGCCCTATTTTGAGCAAATTCTCCTCCTAAGCAGAAAGAAATAGGATGAGATAAGACCAAGGCTGTCCGCATGGCTGATCTCTCACCCCTTCAAGCCACATGTGTTCAATCATGCTTCTCACTGTGATATTCAGGAAGCCATATCACATATTCAAGGTTTTTTATAAGAACATTAACATTCAACCTTTTGTTTTCTCTTTAAATTGTCATTTTATTAGCTTCAATGTATAAATTATAGGGATACTTGCCAAATTCCCCCCTTCATTCCTGAAGTTCCTGTATTTTTAACTTCCTCTAGAATATTTCCAATTACGGATCATGATTCCAGAATCTCTAACGTATTTCAATCTTACTCCGCTTCTTAAAACCAACTCCCTTATTGTCCCACTCAAATTCACAATCAGTAAAATATTCACTGATGCCTATTTACAATCCACAGGAACCAACTGCCAAATCTTAGTCATATACCTCCACTGTGCAACGAAATGAAGTAGGCAAAGCACTGCAGGAGATAAAACAAACATGACACTGTGTTTCTTTCCTTAAAATCTTCAATTCAATAATAAAAGGTCATTTTTATTGATAATTGAAACAATTACGATGTACTGAGCTCTTACTATGTGCCAATCACTGTGCTGAGCCACTTTCACTATGTTAAAAAAAGTTAGATACTATGATGTACAAATAACAGAAAGTACTATGTTGTCCAAATAACATTAGGGAAAAATAAGACCTGCAGAATCCAAAGGGTTCAGCTTCAGGTCATCCTAAATGGTAAAGTTTGAACTGAAAAACAAGTATGACTACAAAAACCTTGCTGACCATAAGTAAACAATCCAAAACAATGCCATAAGAAAGGTACAAACTAAACAAAAGTAGCATCCTTTCCCAAATTCTCTCTTCTGCTCCATTCCCACTGTCAATACCCTATATTTCAGCCATCTCCGCAAAGCTAGTGCTTAGAGGGCTTCTTAAAAATATCTAGGAAGCCTATTTAAATCAATATTCCAAAGCCCAATCCTTGAAATCCTGAGTCACTGGGTATGGGTATTTCTGAAGCTGTTTCTTAAACCACACCCCTAATTCTTGCTCATTCATTCTACAAAGATTTAGGTTCTTACTCTGAGCCAAGTTTCACTTAACTGCATCCCAAATACCTCTTTTACATCAGATCCTATTGTATTGCACTCTGAAAATATTCTGAAATCCCCATTTTCAAAATTTCACTCCTCCCTGAGGAGATTTTTATTATTTATCAAGTAAAATTATTTTGAATCAAAGTTTTACTGGCGTATAAGGAACACCTGAGTACACAGTAAGTACTCGATAAATGTTAGTACCTTTTCACATTACATAATCTAGTCTGCATTACGTTATTATGTAGTCCTCAATTCGTAAGGGAGGTGGTACAACACATGCTAAGAGGGTTACAGACAAGAACCAGTTACTCTCCCCTTTTTCCTATATAAGCTTTACCTTCTGCATCCTTCCAAATCCTTAAAAAGAGAGCTCATATCCGACCTTCACTAAATGTTCCTTGACTAATGACAATGGTCTCATTCTTCCCTTACAACCTACAGAATAGGTATTACTGTCAGAAAAGTATCTTAATATTTGATTAATGTAGTCTTCCACCAAGCTCTAATTGTTTAAAAATGATTTTTATCTCTTGTCTCATTAAAATTCTTGAGAACAGACTGTATTATGCATTTTCATTATATTTCCACTAGTGCCTGGCCTGCTGCTAAGAATATACACGTAATTCTGGATAAATATTAGCTGATATTACCTGATAAAACCTTTTTTCTGTTTCTCTCCTCTATTTTATAAGAGAATAATTTTTTTCTGGAGAATAAATTTAAGTTACAAGGAAATAAAGCTAGGAATACACATATCCAAGAAAAAAAAATCCTAAGTCAGAAAGATTTACTGTGCATTTAGGAGAAATACACAGTAATGTTTCTCTAATTAAAACAAATGCATAACGCTATGGTTTTTAAAGATTAAACAAGAATAAATAGTGTTAACATTACTAATAAAAATAAAGTAAACAGTTATGAAAAGGGGTTGAGTCCCCATGGTGCAATAGAGAAAACATAGGACTTAGGTACAGAACAACTGAAGTAAAAATAGCAACCCTCACCAGCTGCTAACTACATGACATTTAAAATGTAATTTCAATTTTCTAATCCAGTTTTCTCACTTGTAAAATGGGGCTAAAAAAAAAAAAAGCTGTCACAAGATTAAATTAAATAAGGTAAACAAAAAGCCTGGCTAGTGCATCTACTAGTGGATCTTTCCCTTCTATGCTTAAAAATAAAATTTGACGTATATTTTACAATAAGGCTGAAAAGTTCATTAGATGCAATATATACCCAATCCAAAAATCAATGTTTCAATACCAAATAGAAAAAGAAAGGAGAAAGACTTTAGGAAAATGTAAAGACGACTCTAACTTCTTAAAAAAAAAAACACATGTCTGTTACACTTACTTCAAACAGCATGCAAAACATGACCAATGAAGAAGTAAAAATTTTAATAAACTTTTTTGAGGTAACAAGATATTGTGAATGTTTCTTCCCTTGAAGATGGCTGAAGAAATAAGCAGCATTATAAAATATTATATACAGAATTTATGTAAGAAATATGAACTTTCTTATGTTTCCCCCCATGCACTCAGCTCTTCCCCTCTGCTTTCAAGAACATCCTATGTATCCTCATTGCTAGAATGTGACTACAAGGATGAATAATATAAGCTCCTCATCCACTGACTCCAACAAAATATTTGCTTACACTTTAATTTTAAGATTGCTCAGAAGTTTAAGTCAACTAGGGAAATTCTTTAATTCACTCTAGCTCTGAATATATCCAAGAGTTCTATTTACAGTAAGGCTATATTAACCTCTTCAATCATAGTTAATGGAACCTGTTTATCAAAGCAGCATGCATCAGGGAAACAAACAAAGCCATAAAGGGGAAAAAGAAATTTCACAATGCAAAGCTCTGTAACCAGTCCACAACATAATAAAAGTACATAACGAGCTCCCTTATTTGGCTTGAATGTTAAAAAAATCTGACTGAAAACATACAAAAAAATATATAACAGGACAATTTTAAGTGTTATAATGTGTTTAAAAGTACTTTAAAAAATAAAAAGTTTTCTTCACCAATGGTATTAGGTTTGAGTTCTCTAATGTAGTTCTTAAGCAACCATCTCTATCAATGAGAATCTTTGAGGCCAAATTTTATTTTACAGCACTCTTCTAATACCGACCAAAAAAAGCTGTGGATACAGTATCAATATTAAAGAATACTTCTTTCTAAATTCTTTTCAAAAGGAGTTATTTTCTTTTATGATCTGAGCTTAGATGATTCTTCATCTTATATTGAGATAAAAGATCTTTGCTGAAGGATCTTTAAATTCTGGAATTAAGCTTCGTGTTTCCTAACTCTTAACTTTTCTTATCTAAGACCAAGTTTCATCGATGGCCACTTGTTTCAGTCACCTTTCCCTAACATATGATGAAATGGAATGAACAACCTGATTAAGGTTTTCATTTTTCACTTACACTGAGTAACTGCGATTAGAGACCTAAGATATGAATGCATTCTCTACAGCACAAGAAACACAGAAATTACAGGTGCACCATTTCCATCTGGATTCCACAGTATTCTGGGACAAAACTCAATTCTACCAAGGCCCTACTCAGGGATACTTATCCCAGGTCCAATCACAGTGAGCGATCCTCTACATGTGAATAAGGACTTGTATTAATATGCAACTGAAAGACCAAAATAAGTGGATCTCTAGAGACAGAAGTTCAGATTAGGATAGAAGGTAAAAGAAAGTGATGGGCAATGGAGAATCAAATTAGTTCCATTCAAATCATAGTTAAGTGCCCAGTTAACAACCTCTCTTTATGAGGTAAAACTAAAATAATTATGAAAAATGTAATAATATATTAATAACTGACATATTTAAAAAACCCTAAATATAGATTGAACCCCTCTCCCCACGCCTCCAGGTCACAGGTGCTTTAAATTCAAGGTTACTTTATCAGAAAGGTCACTTAAAGACCATTAACCTCAACGAAGTACCTGTATACTAATTTAAAAATAACCAAAACTGTAAAAGGGAAAAAAACAATATCCCAGTTAAAATGTTACTTATTAGGGTAACAATTACCTACACTAATTTTATTGAAAACCCAATAATTTCTAAAGCATAAAGTATTAATTATGTAGCAGTATTTTTCACTATAACAGACTTGAAAATTCCTTCTCAGTCAAACCAAATCTAATTTTAAAACTAACCCAAAACATAAAAATATTCACCAATTAGACTAAGAATGGAGGGGAAAAAATACTGGTTCGGGGAAGTGAGACTGGATTAAGAAAAAAATTAATGAACTGTCCAACAAAAAAACATACATAGAGGCTCCAAAGCTAAACTAGGCTAATTTTTCCCAAGGGAAATTTTTAATAGTTCTCTTGTTTCCCTATGCGTAGCTGGGATTTTAGAAACAGTCTAACTACCATGAAGTTAGAGAAATTTCAGAGGGCAAATAGGGGAGCACCCTTTAACAGTCTGCCCAATAGTAAGAGTGGGGGAGATGAAGGCTGGCAATACACCTGTCCCAACCCCTCTCCCCCAAAATATTTTGGGAATTAACATACGTAATAATAAATCAACACAGGACACATCCACAAAAGAAAACACTTCCAATATTGTAACATCAAGCAGTCATTCTATATTTTAGAATATAGACAATATTTTCTATGTAACTCTAAAGTGTGACATTAAAACGCCTTACAAATAGAAAAAGCATTTTAACGGCACTCCATACTTCAGTAAACTACACTACAGATCTATTACAAACAACGCCTTGCAAAGCAAGCACTACCCCTTATAACTCTGTACCTTATTTCTCACTTTAAGATACCGTCACTGAATGAACGTACACAACTTAAAATTATTTTCCTGGCTGCTTCTCTTCCTTCTTCCCCGTAGAACACAAATGTATTTTTTAACTTTACGTAAATCGACACCTAGCACCAGCAACTCAGTCTATTTCAAATCGGCTTAATTTTTAAAGTTCTAATAAGAGTTCAGGTTGGAAACGAAAAACTACCTTATAAGGGTATAAAAGACTGAAAGCAGGAAGCGGCTTTGACAAAACTAAGGAAGTTGCAGCGCGCTTGCTCACTGGGGGACTTTTTTAAGGCAAGAGAAGTAACACATGACATCTTTCTCAAGATGTGACTTGGTTCACCGGCTAAAACGCAGTGTAAGATGGTAAAGACCGGCAGTTAAGAAGGAAGAGGAGGCGGGCAGCTAAAAGAAAGCCCCGACCTAGGTTCCCACTTTCAGAGTCCGGTTCTTCCCATTCTCCCGCCCACACCCTGGGCAGTGTGGTCACAGCAATCCTGCAGAACCTACCGGGAGCGCTTCTCGTTCTCTCCTCGGTCAAGCCAGTGCCCGCGCTCGACGCCCTAAGTTCCCAAACCCACGAGCAGGAAGGGGCACGGACAGAAAGGGCAGCCGGTGCCGGGCGCGGCGCCCACCCCTCCACGGCCGCGCGCCCCGGGGTGGGGACTCCGGCGCAGCCCCTAAGACGGCGCTGCCCACCGCGGTGGGGGAAGGGCCCGGAGGGTCGCGCAGAGAAACCCTTTCGGGGCGGGGGAGCGGTTCTCGGCCCCGCGCACCCGCCCAAGTCCCAGAGGGTGAAACCGGGGAATGAGGGAGGCCCAGTTTCTTGGGCCCCACCCCTTGCAACCCGGCGGGGCTAGGACTGACACCGCAGGCTGGGGCACCTGGCCGTACCATTCATCTCGGGACTTCCTCCCTCCCCCGCCATTTTCGTACCCCAGCCTCAGTTTCCCCATACCTGCCCACGAGTCCCCTTACCCGGTGCCACAGTCCACCACACAGGCCGGCAGCCGTCCCGCCATCTTCCTCCTCGCCTGCTGCTGCCGCTGCCGCCGTCTGCTCCGTACTGGTTGTAGTCGTGGATTGGCGGCGGGAGATAGGAGCTATCTGACCATCCACAGCCAGGCCGTCCTCTGCGTCTGCGGGGAAGCCGGGAAGCTGAAGCAGCAGCGAGAAAGAAGCAAGCTCGGTCAGCGGCTACCACTTCCGCAACCCAGGCGGGCAGGCAGTCCCCGCCCTGCCCCGCCGCGGCCTCCACCCCCTCCTTCTCCCCTCCTCTTCACTCCCGCCCCCACCCTACAACTTCTCCCCCTCGCGCCGCCTTTCCCGGGGAAGCCAAGATGGCTGCCGGCGCCGACGCCCCGGCCCGCCCAGGCCGGGCCCAGGAACTCGCGCTCCCCCTTCCGGCTCAGAGCGGGAGGGGCGACAGGGCATGCGCAACGAGGTGCAGTTGCCGGCGGCCGCTCCCATCCCTAGTTAATGAGATCCTCTTCGGGTTTTCCGGGAGCGTGGGGGCGGAGAAGTCAGCCCGAGCCTTCAACTCCGAGGCTGAAAAGGGCTTTTAGTTTCAGTTACTGTGGAACGGACGGGATCGTGTCCCGCAGCCGCGCATATCTTCTCCCGTGCCCCGAGGAAGACGGCCTGGTTGAAAACGCTGTCATCGGCCCACAACCAGTCGTATAACTTGAGTAGCTGCTTTTCTGGGTGGTAAAGAGCGGTATCAGACCGGGGGTGAGCAGCCCAGGGACGGTTGGACAAAGGTTTGGACCGCGGCTCTTGGGCCTTTGTGCCCAGGTTTTAATCGACTACGCTTGTGCATTATTAAAGCAATGCACATTACAGTCGTTCCAACCTGTTTAGACGTCTAGGCCCTCCACAGAGCAGGCCTCTGGGGAATATCCGTGTATTATACATAATGCATAAAAATAGGCCTTTATGCAAAGCATTTGGATGTTGACAGATTTTCTTGTGCAGTAGTTTAAGATTATACTATTCTATTAGCAGGATTATACCAAGGATTAAGTACCAAAAAATTTAATTAAAAAAAAAAGGTTAAAAACTGGAAAGCCTAGAAGGATGGTTTTCAAACTTAAGTATGTATCAGAATTATCTGGAAGGCCTATTCAAACATAGATTGCTGGGCCACACCCCTGAGTTTTCTGATAGGTGATTTGGAGTGGGACCAGGTGATGGTCTGGAACTCCACCTGGGGAAATATTGTAGAAGTTTAATAGCTTTCCTCTCCACCAGGTTTATCTTCTGAAAGACCTTGCTTGTATGAGGATATGTAAAAATATCTTTCCTGAAAAAGGATGTCTAATTCATTCCAGAGGATCACATAGTGTGGTATTAGACTGACCTGGGGGATGGATTGTAGGTTTTCATTCATTTGATTAAAAAAATATTGTTGACCTACTCTATTATGGATGAGGAGACTATGCTGACTCTGAATATTCAATAGGCACGAAATGGTAAGGTCTCTTCTCTCCTAGGTGTACCCTTAGGTGGGAAAACACAAATTACAGTAAGAATAAAAGCAGAGAGCAAGGGGCTATGAGAAGTGGGGATGTCATGTGGGGTGGGAGAACGGCAGGGAGGTAGAAGGTAGGGAAGGCTTCTCTGACAATGTGGGATTTAAAAGCTGAGGGCTGGAGGATAGTAGGAATTAGGGGAAAGGGAAAAGAAAACTGGGAGCCTTCCAGGTAGAGGGAACAACAAGCATCAAGGCGCTGAGGTGGGAAAGAGCATGGCTTCTTCCACAAATTGGAAGAAGACCCAAGTCATCCAGGTGAAGTGAGCAAGGGAAGATGCAAAGGGAGGTGAAGTCTGAGAAGTTAGGAAGAGGCGATCAATCCAAGGATTTGTAGACTTTACTAAGCATCCTAAAGTTTAGCCTCAAAGCAACTTGGAAGCCATCAAAGAGATTTAAGCAAGGACATGTCATGGCTGCTTTGTAGGCAGCCATGCCCACAAAGTAGAGTGAAGTGAATGGTCTCTGTTCTACAGTGTGTACTGTAGTTCAGGAATAGGTGCTGGGATTCTTTGCTGCCTTTTCTACTATCAGTATGTAAGTTCATTGGAGAGAGCAGATGCCTACAGGTTGGCTCTGACAGAAGAGGGAGATGTGGCTTGATAGAGGAAATGGTTGTTTGCAGCATTACAGGCGTAAGTCAGGACTGAAGGGATCCTGCCAAAGGGACCCAAGGACAGAGGTAAGGGACTTGAACAGGTCACTCCGGGAAGCCCACATTAGTAAATCTTCAAGATGGCAGCCCACATGCTGGCCTTTGCTGGGTTGTCATGAAAATAGTTCTGTCAAGGGTCAGAAACGAATGTTCCCAGGATCCAGACAGGTAACATTATGAGTGGAGAGGGCCACGAGGAGGGTACAGCAATCTGGAGAATGCACATCCTGACCAAAGGCAGTAGAAAACTCCCTATGCAGGAATGTAGGCCCAGTGTTGCCAGAGCCCCCCTTTTTTCAAGGAAAGTCAGAAAATCTGTATTGTTAACTGTTGGTAACAAATTCTGTGCAAGCTAGATCTGACCTGTGGGTTGCAAGTTCTCAACTTGTGATTTGAAAAGCAATTTAACGTTTATTTGTGCACTGAATTCGAATATGAAGCTCATGTTGGTACTAGGTACTGCATTTGTTTTGCAGGCATGAGGAAACCATCCCCCATTGTCTCTTGCACATAGTCAAGACTGTCCTTTCTCTGTAAAGGCTGCGGCTGTTAGAAGCATTTGGAATGTTCGAACACTTGTTAGAAGTGTTATTTTGTGCTTGTTCCTCATAATTTGTCTACCCAAACCTCTTGTTTGCTTAACACCCCTTCTACTTCCTGCTTGCTAGATGCTACATTGGTCGGCCTCTGTACTGCTGTGGTGGCTCAGCCTTCCTCAGTTGTGCAGAGTCTTCAGATGCACATCCGGCCAAAGCATTTCTGACCTCTGTTTGCACACATCCTCTTCCTGCTAACCCTTCTCCAAATACAGAGAAGCAGAGGATGTCAGAGCTAGAAGGCATCTTAAAGATTATCTCGTTTGCCCTGGCCAGTGTGGCTCAGTGAGTTGAGCACTGGCCTGTGAATCAAAAGGTCACAGGTCTGTTTCCCAGTCAGGGCACATGCCTGGGTCTCAGGCCAGGTTCTCAGGGGCCTGCAAGAGGCAGCCAATTGATGTTTCTCTCACACATCGATGTTTCTCTCCCTCTCTTTCTCTCTCCCTTCCCCTCTCTCTAAAAATAAATAAATAAAATCTTAAAAAATCATCTCATTAGATTTGAAAAGGAAAACAATAGTGGATAGGTGGGATTTGTTTGACTGCTGTATGTTCATTACTCCTTAATTGCACCCTGATTCCCTTTTAGCTCAGGTCAACCAAGGTGCTTGGTTCTTGTTGGTTTACAAGTCTAGTTTTGAACCTTTGAAACATTTGTGAGCCTTGCCATATCCTTCCAATAAACCCCCCTTTGTTTAAGTTAGTAGTAATCAGTTTCTATATCTTGCATCAATTTTAAGGACCCCAAGTGACAAAGGAGCACAGAGTTTAAGTTATTTTTCCCATTACCTTAAAGAAGCTAGGGAGCAGAGTCCAGATCAAAACCCAGTTCTGATCCCTTTTCAGTGCTCTCTAGTTGTAATGCCACGAGCACTGTTTAATTTTGACTGATGTACTGGTTACCAGTTACTGTGAAATTTCCTAGGGTTTTCATTCCCATGCTTTAAGGCCAACCTAGTAAGTGCTCCTTAAAATGTCCAAGAAATTCACATGTCACTCAATCTCCATTATTTTAAAATGAGAGAGATTTTTAAAAATCACTTAAGTACTGTCCTGGCCAGGTGGCTCAGCTGACTTGAGTGTTGTCCTATGCACCAAAATGTTACGGGTTCAATCCTTGATGAGGGAACATGCCTGGGGTGTGGGTTTGATCCTTGGTAGGATCATGCAGAAGGCAACCAATCGATATTTCTCTCTCTCTGTCAAATCAATATAAATACATCCTCAGGTGAGGATTTAAAAAAATCAATTTAAGTACTTGCTATAGAGATGACTATTTTCAAATAGACTAATCAAATCTACAGAGAGCATTCATTAAAGGCAAATAGATAAATGGTCAAGATGTCCATGCAGCCTAATGGTCAGGGATGTGGCTTTCGAGAGCCTCCTGTTTTGTTGTGTTTTAATGTTACATTGTCTCTTTCTTGCTTTTTTAGATATTGAAGTTTCTGTCATTCCACAGTCGTCCCTAAACAAATACTTGATTTTTCTTAATTACCATCTTGTTCTACAACAGACTTTATGTATTGTAAGACCTTAAACTTAAAATTGACAATTACTTTCTCCCCTCTTTAGAGGTGGGTGAATCTGGATTCTCCCTTCTCAAGTCATGTGATCTTAGGCAACTAACTTAGTGTGTAAAAAGAGCACTGAACTTGAAACCAAGAGACTCAAGTATGAGTTCTTGAATCTTTCTTCATTTATAAAATTAGCAGAAATACCTAACCCAGGGTGTTGTAAAGCTTGAGTGTTTTAAAAGCATATCATAAATTACAGAATGACCTTATGGACAGATCAAAAGAAATATGGTATAATTATAAAGTAATGACTCTTTTACTTATCACTTAAACATATAGACTTGAACATCCAGAACCAGGTCCCCCTCTTCACAGAAGTTATCTAGGGCCTATGTGGCTACTCTTTTAATGCTATTATTGTGCAAAAGAGTTTTGGAAGGTCTTCTTCAGACTTCCTTTCAGAGCATGTAGCACATTCTTTTAAATATTTTCATTGGTGGCAAATCGTGCCCCTTGTGGGTAGATTTGACTTTTGGAATTGGTCAACAGTCATTTTTTTTAGAGCCAAGTTCAGTGAATAAAATGGCTGATCAACTAGGCCTATGTTTTTTGGATGAAAAGCTTTACGTTACTATAAAGTAATAAGACTGGTTTTCATAGGTGACTTATCAACTGCTTCTGACCATGTTCTAAAAAAGAAGTTCTAGAAAGATTTTACTCAGTGGCCACATACATTCTCTGGCATAAAAATATTATATTCATTAGATGTTTAATTTCAATTGAAAATATATTTCATATAGTAATAATAACTGTACAGTGTTTAAAATGAGGTGAGATTTGGTAGAATATCTCTCTTGTCTTCCTACCACATCCAAAATAAAATGGTTTATTTAAAACACAACTCTCAGAAAGATTGAGAAAGAAAATAAAAGTTAGATTCCACATACACACATCGTATTACATATAAAAACAAATTCCAGATGAACTATAAATCTTAAATGTAGATTAAAATCCATACCTTTCATCGTGGCCCACTAAGCCCTCATGTTTTGGTGCCTGTCCCCTCTCTAACTTGTCTACTCCTTTACAAGATGCATTAGCTACATCAGACTTCTTGCTCTTCACACACGCACACCAAGGCCATTTCTACTTGCATCCTCTCCCTGTACTTCCTAATCATTAATTATTCCTGAGTCAGTTTAAATTTCACCTCCTCAGAGATGCTTTTCCTGAGCACCCAAACTGAAGCAGCCTGCCTCACACTACTATGCCACTATGTTTTCATTCTCTGTTGAAATGTTTGGGTTATTTATTGGTTCATTTGTTTGTTGTCAGTCTCTCCCAACTAGAAAATTTACCCACTAGAATTTGAAGAGGACCTGGCACATAGTGAGTGCTCAACAAATATTAGTTGAATGACTGAGTATAATAATAAAAACAGAACTATAAATATATGAGAAGGAAATTTAGGAAAATATTGGTATGATCTACAAATTCAGGAGACTTTCTTAAATAAAAAAAAAAAACTCATAGCCATTAATAGAAAGATTTAGTTGCATAAACAATTAAATTTCTATTGTCTAAAGATTTTTTCTATAGAATAAAAATATTTCCATCACATATAGCAAAGGTTAATATCTCTAATAGTTAAAAAAAAATAAGAAAAAGGCAAACAATCCAACAGAAACAGTGGCAAAGGTATTAAAACAAATTCCCATACAGAGGAAAATTAAACAGACAATTAACATAGGAAAAGAGGCTTTCCATTGCTGGTAGTAAGGGAACTACCAATTAGATGATGACAGACATCTTTCACCCATTATTCACATTAAAAAGAAGGAAAAACTACCCAGTGCTGATAGTTGTATAGGAAAATGAACATGTACCCACCCTGTTCCTGAGAATATGAATTGCTAAAACTTGTATATGTTAGTCTTAGAAATCCCATTTGGGTGACTCCTAAAAAAAGTAAGAGTACTAGATTATGAAGGGAGAAAAGATTGTGATCATGAAGAATTATTTAAAAATTTGAAAACTCGGAAATACATCTTTTATTTCAAGGGCCTCTATGACCAAGTATATCTCAGGGTTCTTCTAACGTAGAAGGGGAGCCTGGATGTCAGGGCGCACTCTCAGACTCTTCCACTTGTCTGTTTTAACTGCAAGGATGTGAAGCAGAGGTTATTTGTGCTTTCTCCTTAATAACAGCATCTGGATTTTGTGCAGATGCATATGTGCCCAACCAAAGACTACATTTCTCCGTCTCATTGTGAGGTACATGTGGCAGTGTGATTAAGTTATGGCCAATGAAATGCAAGCAGAAATAGTTGAGTGGAACTTCTTGAAAATATCTTTGAAGGAGGTTGACTCAGGAAGCGTGCCATTTCGGTTTTCTGTTCTCCCCATTTCTTCCTGCCTGAAACACAGATAAGGTGATTAGACCTTCTCAAACATTATGGAATATTAAGTTACCGTGAGACTAGAAGCTATGTCCTAAGGAAAATGGAGCAGAAAAATAGGAACTCAGGTCCCTAATAACCCTGAAGTGCCCTATAAGCCCTACACCACCCACTTCCGGGCTTATTTTACATGACAGAAAAATAAACCCTTAGTGTTTAAGCCAGTGTAATTTGGTGTTTTCAGTTATATGCCACTGAGTCTAATTCTAATTGATAATAGCATGATATGTAAAATCCAAAAAGCAAGTTGCTAAGTAATATCAGAAGAATATAAATGTGAATGCTTTTTTATTTAGGGGATAGGCCAGAAATATAGAAGTGTGGATTGGTGAGGGTGTACATAATAGGAAATGGACATAGGAAAGCCTGTGCAGTATCAATAATATTATCATATAGGCATGTGGATTCAGGTCTTCCAGTTTTCATGTTAAATTTCTGTAATAATTTGCAAGCAAAATATTTTCCCTGATTTATCTAGTCTGCAGGCCATCAGTTTGTGACCTTTGATTTGTAGCGTGATCTAATATTTGGAAAAAATACAGAAAAGGAGAGGAAAAGGAAGGATGGGCCCCATATGTGTATATTTACATGCGTAAATATATGTATATATTTACGCATGTAAATATATGTATATATTTATGCATATATATATTTATATGTGGCGTAAACAGAGATGATATACACAGTTGTGCATGAAACAATGGGAAACCTAGGAGGGATGAGATTAAAGGGGAAGATTATTCACTTTTTTACTGTAACTATTTTTTCTGTATTGTTATAATAAACACACATTAATTTTGTAATTTTAAAAAATCAAGTAGGATAGGAGAAAAATTTCTAAGTTACCTGGACTGGAAATCCAGTACCAACGGCACAACATAATCAAAGAAAGTTTTTAGGATAATTTAGCCTGGCCAAGTTTAGCCTGTCTTAGGAGGACATCATTAATTTGAGTATCAGTATCTAAAACTAGAGGAAAAAAAACAGATGTGAGAGGGAAAACACAAAGATGCTATAGGTTGCAGTGACATTTTATGTGTAAATAAACTGGAAGTCATATATAAACACGTGTGCTTGCCAATTGTATTTAAAAGTATTATAGGAAATGCTGCCTTGATCATTTTTGAAATAAAAGATAAAAAGAAGTACATTTTTTAACAAATTGAATTTATTGGAGTGACATTTGTTAATAAAATTATATAGGTTTCAGGAGCAGAATTCCACAATTCATCATGTACACATTGTATTGTGTTTTCACCATACGAAGTCAAGCCTCCTTCCGTCATCATTTATCCCCCCTTTCCCCTCTTCTACCTCCCCCCACACTCTTTTCCCTTCGGTAATCACCACACTGCTGTCTGTGTCTATGAGGTTGTTTTTTTTGTTTGTTTTTGTTGTTGTTTCTTTTTGGCTTAACCCCTTCAACTTTTTCACCTAGCCTCCCTACATACTCCACTCAGATAGCTAGTAGTCTGTTCTCTGTATGAGTCTGTTTCTATTTTGTTAGTTTATTTTGTTCATTAGATTCCACATGTAAGTGAAATCTTATGGTATTTGTAGTTCTCTGACTGGCTTGTTTTATTGAGCATAATACTCTCTCCATGTTCACCCATGCTGTTGCAAAGAGTAAGATTTCCTTTTTTACAACCAAGTAGTATTCCATAGTATAAATATACCACAGCTTTTTTATCCACTCATCTACTGATGGACACTTTGAATGCCTCTCAATCTTGGCTATAGTAAATAATGCTGCAACAAACATAGGAGTGCATATATTCTTTCAAATTAGTGTTTTGAGGTTCTTTGGATAGATCCCCAGAAGTGGAATTGCTGGATCTTAAGGAAGTTCTGTTTTCAATTTTTTGAGGTGACTCCATACTACTTTCCACAGTGGCTGCACCAGTCTGCCTCCCCACCAACAGTGCAAAGGTGTTCCCCTTTCCCCACATCTTTGCCAGCACTTGCTTGTTGTGCATCCTTGATTCTTTGAAGTTACAGAGTGGCCCAATGCATACGTTGCAATTTGTTTAACATATCTTGTTGATTTTTACTAAAACCGGTTTTAGTTTTACAGCAGCTCAGATTTTTAAATATTTATTGATTTTTTACTACTTCTGTTTTATGCATTTCCATTCTCCTTAAAACATGTTTGAAAAATGTTTAGGTTTCTCATCAATTTGAAACTGTGTATTTGGTTCCAATTTAATGACAAGGAACTAGATTGTGAATACATTTTTTTCTGATACATCTTTTATTTATATCCTTTGATAAATTTGACAACCTGTGACAGGTCTCACGTTTCTGGAACAAGTCTCCCAGTTACAAAAGAAATGAATAATGATAACATGATAATAAATTGTTAGACTGCCTTGGGTTCATCGAAAACTAATCTTACCAACTTTTCTCTTCTTGCTCCACCTTCCTCCAAGTCCCAGATGCATATTGTGTGCCATTGCTGCTTTTACACCTGGGGTATTATCTGTAAATAGCAGTCAGTTGCTCTCACTTTGTATAGTTTTTTTGAAGAGAATAATACTTTTTCAGAAGGACTTAGTATAACTCCCCCCATTTAGCAAATGAAGAAACAGATACAGAAAAATAAGTGACTTATTTAAGATTTCACAACTGTTGGAGCACTACTTAAATATATCTCTAGAGATTCATAGAAGAGAAAAGCTATATTGAAAATTCACACAATTCTTGTGAACTATAACAAATTTAATGATGTCACAGAACCTGGCATAATGTCTTACAGGTCAAGACACTTGGTAGTAAATGAAAGAATGCAAACTGAAACCAGCTTAAAATTAAAAAAGAACTTTTTTTCCTTTAAAGTGAGTGGAGCTCAAAATGTAAATTCCAAGGGGCAAATTGGGTTTGGGCATAACTGGATGCAGACTAAAAATATCAGAATCTGTGTTGGCCACTGTGTCCACTTCATTCTCAAGCAACTTTCCTCACACAGTGGCAAAAATAGCTTAAGGTCTAACCCCAGTGCAGAGAATACATCTTTCTCTTTGGTACCAACAAAGGACCTGGGAGTAACTCCCATTAGCTGTCTGCGATCAGAGTTCTTTCTGAGCACTTCACTGAGACTCCAGTTGGCTAAGCCTGGAGTCGCGTGTCCACCCCGTGTCCACCAGTCACGCCCAGAAGAACCACGTGGACAGGAAGTGCAGGAGGGGTAGTCACAAAGGGGAAAAAATGAGTTTTTATTACCTGAAGAGAGGTAATGAATGTTAAAGCAAGTAAAAACAAGTGCAGTTCATTAAAAATTCCAGTTCTGTTGACTTGTAAGCCTACACAACGAAGTTAATTCCTGCTTAGTGAGTGGTTGGGGGTTCATGAGATACTCACTTAAAAAATACTACCAGCACTAAATAAGAGAATGATGTAAAAGCAGAAAAAATTGAAATATACATTGAAAATCATTGTTGACTGCCAATAAAAAATGCACTGCATGTGTGTGTTTATAATGTAAGTCCATAAATGAACACAAAGGCAAATGAAAAATAAAAACATTGGACATCTGCCAGACATTACATTAAATGCTTAAAGAGCTCAGTCCTGCACTAGGAAAGCAGTAGTTGTATTTTTGCAGTAACATTTATTTGGGTTTCTAATTCATCATCAAAGGCTGATGAATTTGTGCTAGCTACACTTAATGGCATTCTATTGGAAGTTGCATAATTATTCAGCTCATAAAGAGTAATGGCCTCATACACGACCAGTTGTATCATAATGTAACCAGAACTCTGTTCATTCATTTGTCCCTTCATTCATTCAATTAGATTATGTGCCAGGTATGCATCAGGAACGAGGCTGCACACTAAAACTAAAGAGGTGAGTAATCTGCAGCCCCACCTTTTGAAGAAGTCAAAGTGCAATAAAGGAAACAGATAAGTAAAAAATTAAAGTACACCATGCGATTTGCACAGGGCTTTAGAAGCAGAAGACCCATAGCTCACTCAGCTGAGAGATCCAGGAAGGTTTCAAAGAAGGAGGCTTACAGAATGCTTTACAGAGAGGGAAAGGAAGTAAGAAGGCAATTCTGGAGAGCATGACATACAACGATGCAGAGGTTAAGAGAACGCTGGGGGTTCTTTTAGAGTGTATACTGGGGAAGAGTCGACATGAATATGTGAATGACTATATGCTAAGTTTGACTTTATCTTGCAGCTCTGTAAACCCTGGCCTCCCAAATAGAGGCAGGGTGACAGTAAAGAGCCATCTGGAGAACTTGTAAACAATACAGATTGTTCTGGAAATTTTTATTCTGGAGAAATCTGTGTGGTTTTTTCCAAGTTCCCTAAGTGATTCTGGAGCACATCCAAGCCTGAGGAGCAGTGTGTGTAGGCAGTGGGGATCCATCAGAGAGTACTGGAAAAGAGAAGGTGTTTTGGAAAGATAGCTGTTTTTCCAGTGGAAAGTGTCTGCAGAGCAGGGCAAAACAGAGATGGGGAGACCTCATAAGAAATTGCTGTAATAGAATAAATTAAGGAACGGCGAGCAGAACAGTGCAGGAGCAGAGGAGGCGAGTGTTCAGAGGTATTTCTGAGGAATGTCATCAGTATGACTAGACAATCTGTTTGATGTGGGAGTGAAGTGTGTGCGTGTGGGGGTGGAATTCTGGTTCGTGAAGGGTGCTCTTGTGAACTGGCAGTGAGAGGTTAGCCGGAGACATGGCCATGTGTACAGCAATGTGATGTTAGCTCAAGGTGGCAGACCAGGATGGAGCTTGCTGTGGGCAGGAGGCTAAGGCCTGAGATGAGCTACCCCAGATCCAGTCTCAGATCTGCCAACCTTGAGGTTGAAAACTTGCTGATGGCTCCCCACCTGGGGACACCTCCCTTTTTTTGTGCCACCAGTGGTCCCTGCCAGTAGTCATTTCTCATAGCACATAGAGTAGCCTCTTAGTCTGTGTCTTTAGTGTATAAACTTCCTGTGGCCATGAATTATGTGAGCCTATGTGTTCTGAAAGACTAGCATAGTATCTGCACATATTTATTTAATGCTTACATTTCTAGGTGAATGAATTTTATTAATTACTTAGATAATTATAGCTACATTAACTTCATTATATCTGTATAGGCTTTGGGCCTCATTTGTGTGTGTATCATTATATAAACTTGTATTTCTGTAATTCTACATGTTTCCTGATTACATTCCAAATTGCACATTTTAATATTAAATAATAGCATGCAAAATACACTGCCTTTATCAAACATTAATTATTGTAAGATGCCTATGTAATTAGTGAACTGGGCATCTCCTATAGCTATTAATTTAGATTCCACCAAAAGAGCTTGATGAATAAAACAAAACTTTAAAGCTTTTTCTTTATTTAAATTATATTTTATTGATTATACTATTACAGTTGTCCCAATTTTTCCCTTTTTGCCTCCTTCCTCCCAGCATCCCATACCCTCTCAGGCAATCCTCACACCATTATTTTCTATCCATGGGTCATGCATGTAAGTTCTTTAGCTACTGTTTCCTATACTGTACTTTACATCCTCACGGCTATTCTGCCACTACTTATTTGTACTTCTTAATCCCCTCACTTCTTCACCCATTCCCCCACACCCAGCTTCCATAAGGTAGCCATCAAAATGCTCTCCATATCCATGATTCTGTCTCTGTTCTTGTTTGCTTAGTTTGTTCTTTAGATTCAGTTGTTGATATGTATGTATTTATTGCCATTTTATTGTTCATAGTTTTGATCTTCTTTTTCTTAAATAAGTCCCTTTAACACTTCATATAATAATGGTTTGGTGATGATGTACTCCTTTAGTTTTTTCTTGTCTGGGAAGCTCTTTATCTGCCCTTCAATTCCAAATGATGGCTTTGCTGAGTAGATCAATCTTGGCTGTAGGCCCCTGCTTTTCATGACTTTGAATATGTCTTGCTAGTCTCTTGTAGCCTGCAGTTTTTTTTGAGAAATCAGCTGGCAGTCTTATGAGAACTCCACTGTAGATAACTGTTTTTCTCTTGCTGCTTTGAAGATCCTCTCTTAATCTTTAACCTTGGGCATTTTAATTATGATATATTTTAGAGTGAGCCTCTTTGCATCCATCTTGTTTAGGACTTTGTGCTTCCTGGACTTGCATGTCTACTTCCTTCACCAAATTAGGAAAGTTTTCTTTCATTATTTTTTCAGATAGATTTCCAACTTCTTGCTCGTTTTCTTCTCCTTCTGGCATCTTTATGATGCAAATTTTGGAATGCTTAACTATGTCCCAGAAGCTGCTTATACTATCTGCATTTTGTTGAATTCATTTTTCTTCTTGTTATTCTAATTGGGTGTTTTTTGGTTCCTTATGTTCCAAATCATTGATTTGAATCTCTGTTTCATCCACTCTGCTGTTGTTTCCCTGTAAATTGTTCTTTATTTCAATTAGTGTATCCTTCCTTTCTGACTCTATCTTTTTATGCTGTTGAGGTCCTCACTAAGAATCTTGAGCATCCTTATAACCAGTGTTTTGAGCTCTGCATCTGATAGATTGCTTGTCTCCATTTTGTTTATCTTTTTCTGGAGTTTTGATGTGTTCTTTCATTTGGGCCATGTTTCTTTCTCTCTTCATTTTGACAGCCTCCCTGTGTTTGTTTCTATGTATTGGGTAGAGCTGCTATGACTCCCTGTCTTGGTAGCGTGGCCTAATGTAGTAGATATCCTGTAGTGGCACAGCCTCCCTTACCACCCAAGCTGGGTAGTTGAGGTTTGCCCTTCCTGTAGGCTGAGTACGCACTCCTCTTATAATTGAGCCTTGATTGCTGTTGGCAGGTCAATGGGATGGATTAACATAGGCCAATCAGTTGCAAGGATTGGCTGTGACCACTGACCACCAACCTCCTCTCTCCCTAGAGGATCAGCTGTGCAGGGGCAGGGTTGTGGTGCTCTCTAGCTGTCCACTGGGTGTGCATGCCCTGGGGTTTCCCAGGTGGTTCAGGCCAATTCAGCCCCCACCTGTGTTTTGTCCACAGCCACCCTGCCTGAGCTATAAAGCAAGCTGAGATGGCTGCTATTTGTGCTGGTTTGGAGATTCCCAGGTGAAACCAAGCTATGAATCTAGGCTGACTGCTATTAGTGCCATGCATGGGACCACTTAGCAAGAGGTGTGTGTGTGGTAGGGAGTGCTGGAGGTCAGCTATTGCTTGTTTGAAAGGATTTAGGAAGTTGGGAAGCATGAGCCAAGACCAGCCATTCATATGGAAAGCTACTGTTAACAGTTCTAAGTTTGGCAGGATGGAGCCTCAGGGGATCTGCAGGACAGGGCAAACACTGTTAGCCAGGTTGATGGCATCTCTGATGGCATCTGATGCTGTGGTTATCAGACCCAGTATAGCCACAGACCCAGCAGGCAGAGCCACAGACACCTGCTGGGTCAGTGGCTCTGCTTGCCTTTCTGACTGGAAGAAGTCTGTCCCCTAGCTCTCACCTTGATGCCAGACACTTCAGTTCCTCCCTGTATGCCATTGGTGCCTTTCAAGATGCTAGCCCTGTGCTGGAGTGCAGAGGGAGTGACTCTGAGTGACTTCTTATGTGGGTTCTTTAAGACAGGGGTCCTCAACCCTTGTTACAAAGTGGGCCAATGAGCCAGGCTTTACTCACATTACCACCTGAGCTTTGCCTCCTGTCACCCCACACTCATCCATGGACAAATTGTCTTCACAGTATCAGTCCCTGGTGCCAAAAGGCTTGGGACCACTGCTTTAGGAGGAACTGCCTGGGACCCCAAGAAGTTTCTCCCACTGACCCAACACCTGTTGGTTTCTGCAACCAGAAGTTGTGGGGTCTTATCTCTCTGGCACTGGAACTCTGGGCTAGGGGCCTGGTGTGGGGCTGGGACTCCTCACTCCCAAGATATCCCTCCCAAAATTCTTATCCACCACACATGGATGTGTGACCAACCTGTTAGCACCTCTGCCCCTTCTTCCAGTCTGGATGGATGTGGTTTCTTTAATTCAGCAGTTGTCAGACTTCCATTCAACTTGATTTCTGATGGTTCTGAGTGATGGTTATTCTATAATTTAGTTGTAATTTTGATGTGGTTGTGCAAGGGGGCCAGCCATGTTTACCTATGCCACCATCTTGAATGGAAGTCTTAAAAATTATCATTCTAATCATTTAGGACTTCTGGCCAAGAGGGAGGCATAGGCAGACACATTGTGCCTCCTCACACAACCAAAAGAAGGACAACAACAATTTAAAAACAAAAATCAACCAGAACTGACAGAAAATTGAACTGTATGGAAGTCCAACAACCAAGGAGTTAAAGAAGAAACATTCATCCAGACCAGTAGGAGGGGCTGAGTCGGGTGGCTGGGTGGAGAGGACTTACCTCAAGGTGGCAGCTGGCAGACCCCAGATTCGCAAGGTGGCAGTAGGAGGACCCAGCGAGGTGGCAGATTGTGCTTGGGCATGGACCACTACACGGCTGGCAGACCAGGTGGTCCCATATTCACACACAGATAAACCAGGCAAAACTGGGGAGTGAGACAGACCGCACAACCCAGGGTCCCAGCGTGGGGAAATAAAGCCTCAAAACACTGCTTGAAAACACTTGTGGGGGTTGAGGTGCTGGTAGAGACTCCCAGCCTCACAGGAGAGTTCATTGGAGAGATCCACAGGGTCCTAGAATGTACACAAACCCATCCACCTGGGAATCACCACCAGAAGGGCCCAGTTTGCTTGTGGGAAGTGGGGGAAGTGACTGAAATCCGGCACAGAGCGGAGCAAGCACCATTTTTCCCTCTTGGATCCCGGCCCCACATACAAGTCACAACCTAGCAACATGGATTACCACACCCTGGTGAACACCTAAGGCTCTGCCTCTAACTATGTAACAGGTGCATCAAGACAAAAAAGAATAGCCCAAATGAACAGATCAAAGCTCTAGAAATAATACAAATAAGTGACGAAGAGATAGCCAACCTATCAGATGCACAGTTCAAAGCACTGGTGATCAGGATGCTCACAGAATTGGCTGAATTTGGTCACAAATTAGATGAACAAATAAAGGCTACACTAAATGAAATAAAGGAAAATGTACAGGAAACCTATAGTGATGGGAAGGAAACTGGGACTCAAATCAATGGAGTGGACCAGAAGGAAGAAAGAAACAACCAAACAGAAAAGAATGAAGAAACAAGAATTCAAAAAAATGAGGAGAGGCTTAAGAACCTCCAGGACATCTCTAAACATTCCAACATCCGAATTATAGGGGTACCAGAAGGGGAAGAGGAAGAGCAAGATATTGAAAACTTATTTGAAAACATAATGAAGGAGAACTTCCCCATTCTGGCAAGGGAAATACACTTCCAGGAAGTCCAGGAAGCTCAGAGAGTCCCAAAGAAATTGGACCCAAGAAGGAACACACCAAGTCACATCGTAATTACATTAGTCAAGGTAAAAATGAAGGAGAGAATCCTAGAAGCAGCAAGAGATAAGGGGACAGTAACCTACAAAGGAGTTCCCATCAGACTGTCAGCTGATTTCTCAAAAGAGACCTTGCAGGCAAGAAGGGGCTGGAAAGAAGTATTCCAAGTCATGAAAGGCAAGGACCTACATCCAAGATTGCTCTATCCAGCAAAGCTTTCATTTAGAATGGAAGGGCAGATAAAATGCTTCTCAGATAAGGTCAAGTTAAAGGAGTTCATCATCACCAAGCCCTTATAATATGAAATGTTAAAGGGACTTATCTAAGAAAAAGAAGATAAAAAAACGTACAGTAAAATGACAGCAAATTCACAATTATTAACAAATACACCTAAAACAAAAACAAAAACAAACTAAGCAAACAACTAGAACAGGAACAGACTCACAGAAATGGAGATCACATGGAGGGTTAGCAACATGGGAGTGGGAAGAGGAGAGAGGGGGAAAAGGTACAGAGAATAAGTAGCATAGATGGTAGGTAGAAAATAGGAGGAGGGTAAGAATAGTGTGGGAAATGTAGAAGCTAAAGAACTTATGAGTATGACCCATGGACATGAACTAAATGGGGGGATGTGGGTGGGAGAGGGTGTGTAGGGTGTAGGGGAGTGAACAGGGGAAAATGGGACAATTGTAATAGCATAATCAACAAGCTATATTGAAAACAATTAATTAAAAATTATCAATCTAATTAATTAAAGACTAGCTATAATTTTCAATTCAGCTATCCAAATAAGCATACATAGATTAAGAGAGATTATTTTTAAGTAGAGTAATGTGATCATTTTAAAGTATGTATCTTTTTCTCATATGGTGAAAATGGAATAAATGGGAGATTGTCATGAAAGGATAGAAAATGTAAGACTAGAGTGGAACCTTGGTTCTCGAACTTACTTCATTCTGGAAGTCTGTTTGAGAAGCAGCTTGGTCTACGTGGGAGATGTTCGAGAACTGAGGTTTGACTGTAACTTGAAAGCTGCATTACCTTTTTATATATAAGTGTTTGTTCTGATAATTGATCAGATGATTCCTCTTTTTATTCCCCATTATCTTTGCCTTCTTCACTGCAGTTAAGTGCCTTCTGAGTACTAACAGGAATATCCTACTTAAAGAGTTTGAAATCAAGAGAAAACTAAAATAGTTAACAACTTTTCTTTATAATCTCCTTTCATGAGAAAGAGCAATGACAAGTAGGCAAGGCAATATAAATGATTATAAAGTATAATTTTCAAGTAGATATGGGAGTTACCTTTTGGATAACCAAAAAATTTAAAATGACAAAGATATTAGCAAAAACTAAGAAAGGTGTTTTTTGGATTCTACTGTCTACATTTCAAACTAACTATTTGGAATGAATTCCTCCATAGAGATAATGAATTGTATACTTCTCCAAGCGCATTTCACCATGTGTTACTTCCCCATGTGTGTTATTTTTATAACTTCTCTGTGTGGCCTAATTATTGGAAAAATCTGTAACTTCTTGTTTCTCCTGATCTTCAGAAAACTGTTTTATTCTTCTCAACTTATAATTTATGATATGTATGTACTAGTCCCCTATATTGCCTCAACTTCTGTTTATGACCCTGTATTTTTTCTCTTTTTCTTTTAAATTTTATTGATTGATTTTTTTAGAGAGAAAAACATTGATTTTATCTTCCACCTCTTTATGCATGCACTGGTTGCTTCTTTATGCTCCCTGACCTCCAACCTTGGTGTATTAGGACAATGCTCTAACCAATTGAGCTTGGCCGGTCGGGATGTATAGCCCTGTATTTTGTATGCAACATCCATCATACCTCACTGCCTTGCCCACCCCCTGGTTTGGGCTTCTCTGACCTGCTTTCACTTTTGCCAACCCAAACCCAATATAACACACTGCTCTAGACTTAACATATTGGTCATTTTCCTACTTGCTTTCAGATCTACTCATTCCTTGCCCTACTCTTACTCTCTAATTCAAAGGAAACTTATTCCTGCCAACTCCATTTGCTACACTCACTCGTCCATGCCCCAAAGGAATTAAGACAATGAAATATAAAAGGATGAAGTAGGAGCACTGGCAGAAGAGAGAAACCAAGATAATTTCTCCCCCTCTTTGACTCAGGGAGCTTCTCCCCCAGTGGCTGCTGCTTCTCACCATTCTGTTTCTAGGTCCGGCCAGGGACAGTGGCTCCAGGGGTCTGTTAACTCAGCTCCTCTGTTCGTCTCTCCAACTTCAGGGGTGGAGCGTAAAGGCTTTTGCTACTCTCTGGGGCGCTCCTCCTTACCCAGTTTGGCTTTCTGGCCTTTCTAATACTTTTGTAACTAGTTCCTGGTATTAAATTTCCTCAACTGAACTATCTCACTTGGGCTCTAATTTCTGACAGGACTCCATCTCAGATGCTGAAGTGACAATACCTGGCAAGTTTTTAGGTAAGGAGCAGATAATTGTCATTATCGCAGAAGAATTTTTGTCGGTATTGTAAGACTCATATCCCAAAATATCCAGCAAAAGGTATAATGAATGAACATATTGTTGAAAATAGATAATACAACGGAAACAGTGATTTAATTTTTAAAGTCACTTTCATTAGGTTATAACTTCATTTATTAGTATACCCCCCCATCAATATGGAAACCATGGGAAAAGGAGCAGAGTGAACAAAGAATCATGCCCACACTGTGCCCAAAATAGCTTCAAGTAGATTTGCCTGCACAAAGCACAGAAAGATGTACTCAGTACCCAGGATAGGTAACAAAACACATTTAAGACTGTTAAATAAAAATGAAGACCCCCTCCTGAAAACCCCTGATGCTCTCCCCACAGTAACTCTTTTTCTCTGCATTAATTTGACCTTCCCATGACACAAAAGCAGTTAAGCTTGTTGCATGAAAGAGTCCAGGGCAGTTGGTAGTGGCCTAAATGGCCTTGGAGTGACCTATCTCTTAAGATAGGTTTCGAAATCACAATTTTGTGCTCTGTGAAAGGTGGAGGCTGCGGTTTCATGCTCTTGGGTAGGATTCATCATGTCCAGTTTTAAGTAATTCCTTTTCTCGTTGTATCAAGATGGAGCAGAACTAGAAGACATGGCAGGGACTAGTTTCATTCTTCAACCAGTGATGGGCCGTGTATGAATTTCCTGGGACTGCGGTAACAAAGTGCCCCACACTGGGTGGCTTAAAGAACAGAAATGTATTGTCTCATAATTCTAAAGGCTGGAAGTCTGAGATCAAGGTGTTAGCAGAGTTGCTTTCTTCTTCTTTTTTTAAAAAAGATTTTATTTATTTATTTATTTTTTAGAGAGGGAAGGGAGGGAGAAAGAGAGAGAAACAGCAATGTGCGGTTGCTGGGGGACATGGCCTGCAACCTAGGCATGTGCCCTGACTGGGCATTGAACCTGCGTGCCTGTTTCACAGCCCGCGCTCAATCCACTGAGCTACACAAGCCAGGGCGAGTTGCTTTCTTCTGAGAGCTGTAGGGGAAGGATCTGTTCCAGGCCTCTCTCCTAGTCTTTGGTGGTTTGCTGATAATCTTCATTGTTCCTTGGCTTGAAGAAGCATCATCCTGATCTTCACCTTCTTTTTCACCAGTATTTCCTCAGTGTGTGTGTGTGTGCATTCCTGTCTCTTTCTATATTTCCCTTTTATAAGGGTACCAGTCATTTTGGATTAGTGCCTACCCTAATTGTAACTGCAAATTGGGTTTCAGCCACTTAGCGCCTTGAATCTACATGATCCAACAATGATGTGTGTTGAAGGAAACAGGTTTTTATTACCAGGGTTCCAACTTTGGGGGACACTGAGAGCATTCCTGCTCAGACTCCTTCTCTCCCACAAGACCCAGAACTTCCCCTGCTCCCCAAAAGGCTATAAGCCAAAACCATGCCCAGGAGTTCTCTGTTTTCTTACCTGCCCTTAAGCTGGTCACTCAAACAGATCTCCATCCTCTCTGGAAGGTACACTTGTGTGTTTCTGAGTTGCCATCCTCTTACAGCAGTTTTCTCCCTCAGGATCTGGGGTGCACTGCTCTCAGTCTCCACGTAGCTGTCTAGGAAACTGCATGCTGTGCTACACTGGACCATGGTGTCTCAGATGCTGAAGGCCAGAGGGGCACACATTCCTGCATGGGACTCTGCCTCCAGGAGTGTGCTCCCGTATTCTGGTCCCATGAGCACTCCTGTCCGTGCAGGAAGCAGGGCCAGAGGCCAGGCATATCCAAATGCCAAAAGTCCAGAGGGAGAGAGCTTGAACCAAGCTCTGCAGCCCCATACAAAGAGCTCCTGTAGCAAGAGAGCAACTTACCATCCATCCTTCAGAAAAGCAGAAGTCTGCAGCTCATCATTCCAGGTCAGTTTGGTTCCATGCGTCTCCCATGTGCCTGTGTCCTTGGCCAGGCAGCCCCCGCAGCTCCACCAACTCTGTTGCAGTCTTCTCCGGACCTCTAGACCTCCGGGCAGACATCCTGACCTTGTAGCAGACTTCCCTTCAGACCTCGTGTTGCTCGGCCCACTCTAAATGCTCAGCTCAGAACTCCTACATGACCGAACATCTGCTTTTCCTATGGTACATTAGTGTCCACCATTTTTGTCAGCTCCCCAGTGTTTTTGACACACTTTTGGCTGCCATCTTTAGTCAGAGCAAGAGTTCCCAGCAATACATGGGTATCCGGGGAGGGCATCTGCTCCCACAGCTCATGTAGATGCTGTACAAGTTTCCCTTCTGGCCATGTCAAGAGTCACTCTGCCAGTGCATGTACATAATTTTGCCCCCCTTTCTTCCCTTCAGGAAGGCATGAGCTGTTAATCCACCTTTGTTATGCAATGAGCCTGAAACACTGTACTTTCTACTCTCCCTGTCCCCCTCCTTTGCATTTTTGCAGGATTAGGGGTTTAGGGTTCCCCTCTTTTCAGGGGACCCATGCTCTGTACCCCAATACATACTGATCTCATTTTATACTAGTTACCTCTGTAAAAACACTATCTCCAAATAAAGTCACATTTTGAAGTACTGGGGGTTAGGACTCCAACATATCCTTTTAAAAGGGACACAGTTCAGCCCACAATAGACCATTTACCCAGGTTTGCTCACTATCTCTTGCTGAACTCTTCATGCCAACCTATCCATTTCTCTCCACCGAAGCCTCTAGTCAAGAAAACATTGGGTAAACTCATTCATAATAAAATATGATTGCCTAAAATTGTTTTATCAATTTATAAAGTACAGCAGTGTAAAAATATATAAATCAACAGTAAGAAACTGCTAAAGCTTAATATGTTGGCCCTCCTGGAAATAGCTACATTTAACAAATCACAAGGAATCATATCCATTCCTCACTATAACATAAATAGTAGCAAAACTTGGAGGTATTAGTAAAAACTTGGTTTTCATTGTAGTTGACAAAAAAAAATGCACTTTTTGCTAATAGCAAAATAAGGTTGAGTTCTATGTTGATACAATGATATGCACTCATAATTCTCCAATGAAAAGTACTGCAAATTTCTTTTTTAACATTCCTGAAGGAACTGCAAAGTTGGTAGCTACTGCTACATTATCTATTTCATAAGTGGTTCAGAATCTGTGAAAATGGAAAGATATTTGAACCACTCAAACCAACAATGACTTTTTTAAAAAGTCTATGCCCTTTGGTGATACCTTTATTGATAACATTTGGGAGCCATTTTTGTATACTCCCCCCACTCCCAATTTATTTATTTAAACTCAAGATTGGAAAATATGAAAGCATAGCTATCATATTTAAGAAAAACTTAAACTGACACTGAGAAGTAGAAAGTAAGATAGGAAAACTTGACTTTATGTGTTAGCCTCTAAAATACAGTTATTCATATTATTTTCAGTAACTATATTCTATGAAGTCTCTGCCAATGCTGAATTAGGACATCCTGAACCATTGCTCCTAGGGGAAATACAGGGTTAGGCTCCTGCAAGCCTCAATTCACAACATTTTTGTCAACCAAACACACAACTTTCTTTTTATGTGTGTTCATTTAATAACACCTTATTTAATATACATTATTGGTTCACTGATATTGAACTCACAGCCAATACCACTGTAATTCATGCCTGAATGAAGCTGATCTAACATTATATTTTCTCCATAGGACACATCACGGTCTTCATACACTTAGGAACATGAGACAGCACTTCTATACTATACTTGATGGCCATTTTAAGGAGCAAAATCAACAACAAAAAAAACCCAAAATGTGAAAAATGTAGTACTAAATAGACTGCAAAAGGGACACTTGTATGACAGCTGAAAGAAGGCAAAGTGTCACCGTTTTTAATCTCAGCTAGAAACATGGCAATCAACAACTTAAATCTTTTGCCGCTCTGCACGTGTCTGGAAATGACTGTGAAAGTACCATGGGTATTGATTTTGGGGAAACAAACAAAACATGAGCAAGTAGAATAATTCATAAATATGAAAGCCAGTATGGCTTTCATATTTATGAAATATGAGTAATAAAGTACTTTAACCTGGCTTCTACTGCCCATAAGCCAAGAAATAAAAAAGGCTTTATTTGCCTAACAAAACAGGTTATTTTTTTAAGATTTTATTTATTTTTTAGAGAGGGGAGAAGGGAAGGAGAAAGAGAGGGAGAGAAACATCAATGTGTGGTTCCCTCTTGTGTGCACCCCAATGGGGACCTGGCCTGCAACCCAGGCATCTGCCCTGACCAGCGACCCTTTGGTTCACATGCCCATTCTCAATCCACTGAGCTATACCAGCCAGGGCCAAAAGCAGGCTATTTACATTTAGGGTTAAAATTGGGTTGGCCAAAAGTCCATTTTGTTTTTTCCATAAAATAGAATACACATTTTTCATTTTCATTAATAACTTTATTGACTTTGATATTTTGAGTATGCTCTTGTCTTCTAGTGGGTAGAGGGCAGGGGTGGTGCAAAACATTTACCAATGCATAAGACAGCCCCACAGCAAAGAATTATTTGTCCAAAATGTCAATAGTACCAAGAAGCTTTGCAAACTACTTTTTTTTTGTTTTTGTTTTTGTTTTTAAATGCTTTTTTAAAAATTTATTTTATTTATTTATTTTCAGAGAGGGGAGAGAGAGAGAGAGAGAGAGAGAGAGACATCAATGTGAGGTTGCTGAGAGACATGGCCTGCAACCTAGGCATGTGCCCTGACTGGGAATCGAACCTGCGATGCCTGGTTCGCAGCCCGCGCTGCAAACTACTTTTGACACGTTCAGTAAGTCATAGCTCCATACACTGTACAAATCTTTTTTTGCATTTAGTTGTGTTTTTACCTTTCTTAAAATAATAAAGTATAATATGTCCAAAATGTTGCATATTTTTATCCATCTTCAATATTAAATTGGCTACATAAAAATTCACCAATTTTTAAAATTTTATTGATTATGCTATTACAATTATCCCATTTTCCCCCATTTTATTCCACTCCACCCTGTATACCCCCTCCCACTCACATTTCCCTCCCATCACTGTTGGTTCCCAGTAGATTTTTCTTTATTTCACATAATGTAACCCTCATTGCTGCCTGGGTCTTTTTTATGCTGTTGAAGTACCCAGAGAGTTCCTGGAGCATCTTGATAACCAGTGTTTTGAACTGTGCATCTGATAGGTTGGCGATCTCTTCATAGCTTAGTTGTATATTTCTGGAGCTTTGATCTGTTCTTCCATTTGGATCATTTGTTTTTGTCTCAAAAATTCACCAATTTTGGTAATTTTTGTAAATACCTGCTGGTATGTCAGCTATCACAATACAATCTAACAAAATTGTTCCAAATAAAGCTAAAGACAACTAAACACTACTGGAGCCATCATACAGAAAAAAATTAAATGAACTTTTTGGCCAACCCAATATTTGTAATGTGGGAACTTGTAATGTTTAGGATGAGTGTAACTACTGCTAAGCCTTACTACTGATTCTCTGAGTTTCCTTGGGCAAAGGGATTAGGTTTCTGTGGGCCTCAGTTTCTTAGTCATAAAGTGAAAGTCTTGGACTATAGCTCTCTCTGTGTCTGTCTCTATATATGTTTCTCTCTCTCTCTCTCTCTCTCTCTCTCTCTATATATATATATATATATATATATATATATATAGTCTTTCTAAAAAGACTTAAAAAGTGCTACTCAACCTTCTTGGCCACAGTTCAGAGTATGGTTGTGGAGTCTGTCTCATGGAGACCCAGAGTTTCTTTTCCTGAAGGTTAATTTTGTCTCTGCCTGACTCTGCCAAACTGAGAAAACAAAAACAACCTGTTTCTTCAGCAAGAAGCAACTCTCTCTATATATATATACACATGTCTCTCTCTCTCTCTCTCTCTCTCTCTATATATATATATATATATATATATATATATATATATACACACACATACACACACAGGGAGAGACATATATATATATAACCTGGCAACCAAGGAGAGTGGCCTGGAATGCATATGCATGAACAAGATGACTTTAGTATAGTAGTCAGTAGGGGTGGTAGGTACCATTGAGTGAGCATGTGCACTGTGTGGCCTTCACATTCAAAGTGACTGAGCAAGTATAGCAGTGAATCTGCATCAAATTTTGTGTTAAGCTTGAACATCCCTCTGCAGAAACTATTTGAATAATTCAGGAAACTGCAGCTATGGGCAACTGGTGATTGGCAGCTTTAGCACAACAGTGTGCCCACTCATACATCACTTCTTGTGTAGAGTGTTTTGATAAAGTATCCAATCACCCAGGTGACTCAGCCCACCTACAGCCCAGATTTGGTGCCTTGTGACTTCTGCTTTTCCCCAAAACTAAAGTCACCATTGAAAGAAAAGGGATTTCAGACCGTTGATGGGATTCAGAAAAATATGACAGGGCAGCACATAGTGATTGGGAGAACTGTGTGACGTCCCAAGGTGCCTACTTTGAAGGGGACTGAAGCGTCATTGTCCTATGTACAATGTTTCTTGTATCTTGTATCTTCTTCAATAAATGTCTCCATTTTTCCTAGCACATGGCTGAACACTTTCTGGACAGACCTCATGCTTCACAAAGCACTTTCTCTGAAACCTCTGAGTCTACTCACTACCAGCTCCTGGACCCAAACCCTTACAAGTCTCAGCAAGCAAACAAGTCTGGCTCAGTTAGAATACTGAACACATTCTAAGCCTCGAGTACCTTCAAGGCATCGGCTTTGAAATACCAAAAGCTTAATATTTTGCATTCAACAGAATCTTCTTTTAAACTCTTTCTTGCTTATGATTTTAAGTTTATTTTGAAATGCAAAAAAAGTCAAGAATCAGCTCTGTTTTATTATTATTATTATTATTTTCTTAAGACAATAAAGGCAAAATAGTTAGTAGCCTGAAGGGTGAGGATGAAGTGAGAAGTATAGATAATGGGAAAGAACAGGAGGCTAAAAAGGAGAACATCAGTTAACGTTCAAAATACTGTCCTAACATACATTTACTATTCTTTTCTCAACACAGCTTCCCAGATAGTTCTTAAACTTGACTGGCCCAGAGGAGATACACAGACCCTATTTTGTTTGAAAAAATACTACTTTGGATGAGAGAAACAGGCTAACCCATATGGTTACTTTTAATTTGCCTTATGAACATGGCCATTTAGAAGTAAGACTTTGCAGTCTTACAAAATAGAAGAAAAAGTTTAAGGTGAATAAAACTGAAGTTCATTTTTCTACCATGAGTTGAATAGCAACCTGGCAGTGATTCAAAGCCTATTGTGACTGCGGGTCTGTGGACCTTTTGCTTTGCCTCTGAAGCAGTTCTTTTAGGCACAGATGGCCAGATGGTAGCCTGGGCCATTATTTTGGCAAGACTCATATAAGGTAGAAATCCATCAAAATGATGTAATAAACCAGAGAGGAGAGTCAAGTTAACTGTATCATTATGCTGCATCTAAATTGCAAAGGAGTGTATGGATGGGGAAAACTGCAACTAGAGAAGGATTTTAAGCTCCTCCATAGGAAAAACAGCAACATATTCTGTATTTAAAATCACAGTGTGAACTTGAAGTTCTAAGATGATAGGGTTAGGGACAAGGAATAAGGAGAAGGGGAGAATAAAGGGAAGAAGTCACAATGTATACTCAGACTCACAGGCAAAGTATTTGATCTGATACCTCAAGGAATGATGGAAACAGTTCTGGGGGAAAGGAATAGCAAAATAACATTTTTCCTAAGTACAATGAGAAATGTAAGACTGGAGAGAAAACAAATGAGAGAGAGTAGGGGAGGGTTTCACAGCACAGAAAAAGCAGACATGGAATCATTGAATCTTACAAGGGATAGAGTAATAAAATTGATTTTTTTAAGTAAAAATATTTCACTAGTGAAAAGTCTCTAGGCATGCCATCGGTGTTTATTTTAGATTATGCAGCTTTATCATACTCACTATGTATTTTTTCTAAAAAGACTTTTAAAAAGTGCTACTCAACCTTCTTGGCCACAGTTCAGAGTATGGTTGTGGAGTCTGTCTCATGGAGACCCAGAGTTTCTTTTCCTGAAGGTTAATTTTGTCTCTGCCTGACTCTGCCAAACTGAGAAAACAAAAACAACCTGTTTCTTCAGCAAGAAGCAACTCGCAAAACTGCTCTAGTTCTCAAAGGAGAGGCAAAAATACCAATGTTTCAAGTTTCTCTTGCAAAAAGTTTATTATATAAAGAATCTTTCACATGGTTATATAGCACCATGTACTTTGAAAGCCCTTTCAGATGAACTTCCTCATTTACATTTCAATGGATTCTGTTATAAAGAGCATTTTCTATATCATGTGTTTTTACATAGTGCTTTTTCTACTATCAAAACCAGTAAAACATTGGTTATGGTTAATGGGCTTCTTTTTTTTTTTTTTTAAAGATTTTATTTATTTATTTTTAGAAAGGGAAGGGAGGGAGAAAGAGAGAGAGAGAGAAACATCAATGTGTGGTTGCTGGGGGACATGGCCTGCAACCTAGGCATGTGCCCTGACTGGGAATCGAACCTGCGATGCATGTTTCACAGCCCGTGCTCAATCCACTGAGCTACACCCGCCAGGGCAGTTAATGGACTTCTTATAACCTAAATACTGTCAACCTTTCACTCTTTTCACTTAGTTTATTCCTTTCACTCTCCTTCTGACTAGAGAGCATTTTTTGTTGCTGGTCAGTTCTCTTGACTTTCCAAATCTCTAGTCTTTCACTTAGCAAAGTAATACAAGACCCATAAGACATTAAAAAAAAATCTGGACTGAGATGAATATCTGGTCATACATGTAATGGTCAACTGCCAAGTCATTCATTGTTAGTGTGAGAAACATTGTGGCCCGTTGATGTAGTTGAAGGTCACCTAAGGCTATCAGCCACAATTTCAAAGGCAGATTAGACTTGGCTTTGAATCCTGGATTTATCATGAAAAACCTGTGTGGCATCCTCCATAAAGTGGTGGTAACTATTTCAAATCATTTGTGAAGCCAAGCTCCTGCCATACAGTAGGCATGAATGAATGTTCATTGCTCTCCCTTACCTCCTAAGATGACTGTCAAAATCACCCACAGTTTATATGACAGGGCTGGGGTTTGATTTTCATGAAAGAAGTAGAGTTGGGAACTCTACCCTCAAACAATTACCCAGGGTCATTGTGAGCAACGCTAAACTGTGACCAGTCCACCAAGCCTGCTGAAAGAAGGGTATCTGCTGACACCTGAGTGGATGACATAATCCCCATCAGGCAAGGCCATGAGACACTTACATACCATAATCCCAGAATGGCCCAAATGCATACCATAATTCCAAAGAGGACCCTTCTAATCAGCTCTGTAGTTACACAACAACAAATACATATATTTCCAGCCAAACAACATCACTCAGACATTTTACTGTCCTAATATGGGACAGAAATAGTTTGAGTATTTTTGCCTTAAAAGATCTACCCTTCCCCTTTCTAAAATCTCATCCCTGAGGGGCTCCTAGATCTGTGCCTCTGTCTGGGTCAGTGTGCCTGCCTTTTCACTCAGCACTCAATCTTAGGTCTCTAATCATCTATATTTCTAAAAATATTTAACAGCACATAGGAAGAATTATTATCTTAGCCTCTGTAGAAAACCTTGGCCTTTATTCCCCTGTAGAAGAAAGGAAACAAAAGCCCCTATGAACATAACATGACAGAAGCTGATTCTCTGCCTAAAGGAAAAGCTGGCATAACTGAACTGTAAGTTAGGAAGAAATTGCTTCAACTGGACAACTGATTTCTCTGCGACAGGCAGAGCCTCAATTTCAACAAGCATGTACATACACTGGCCAGATACTGCACAAGATGCCAGAGATATGAGATGAGTAGGACACGGTCTTTATCCTAAGGACCTCAAAGCCTAATGGAAAGGATAAGGGAAATACATAGTGCAACACATCATGATTGTGAGTGATACTAAAAAAGACTCAAAATGAGAAATACTTTTGGGAAAAGAGAACCAACTTTATGGGGAAACATATTTGCCAATGATACTTCTGACTAGGGTTTGATTTCCAAAATATATAAAGAACTCACACAACTGCACTCTAAGAAGACAAACAACCCAATTAAAAAATGGGTAGAGTAGCTGAACAAACACTTCTCCAAGGAAGACATACAAAGGGATCAGAGGCATATGAAAAGATGCTCAGCATCACTAGCCAACAGAGAGATGCAAATTAAAACCACAAGGAGGTACCACTTCACACTGGTCAGAATGGCCATCATAAACAAATCAACAAACAAGTGTTGGAGAGGATGTGCAGAAAAGGGAACCCTAGTGCACTATTGGTGGGAATGCAGACTGGTGAAGCCACTGTGGAAAACAGTATGGATTTCCTCAGAAAACTAAAAATAAAACTGCCTTTAGACCTGGCAATTCTGTTGGGATTATGTGGAGAATACTGGCCAGCAGTATCCATCTCTGCTGTGGATGCTCATTGAAACACAAGAAAAACATACACAGAGACAACCAAGTCCTGTGGGGAAATAGGGATGAGACAGCCACTCTCTCTAGTGGAGAGCGCACTGAGTCCCCACCTGAGATTAAGAATACAGACACAGTTTGTGGATTATAGTCTGCAGGGAAGATCAAAAGGAATGGGTAATTTTCAAAGGGACCGACAGAACTCCTGCTGGAATTCTGGGCAGAGTTTGGGGTTTTATCACTTAAAAAGACTACAGGACCTAAAAGGCTAGTTTTGTTTCCTGCCCATGCCTTCATATTCTAATTCAATAGCATCAACCAGCAAGCAGATCTCACAGGATCTTGCATATTCTATGTCCCAGGTCTGAGTACCCCAGTGGTCTGCCAACTCTGGTCTGGACTACACTGCCCCTGTTATTTACACAGGCCTGAGTCACGCAGAGGAGACAAAGGCAGCCAGGAGACTTGGATTTCTCACAACTAAGAACAAGGACTCAGGTTTTGACAAAGACCAGGGGCAGGGGTTGATGGCAATCACCCTTTCATTTCCACAGCCCCGAGTCTCTTCCCTGAGGCCTCCACGTGATCATGCCTGTCTTAGGCGATTCCCCCCATGGGAAATCTTACCTGTCATTGGCTAACTGATCAAGCATTGGAGACCAGGCACAGAACAGGCAGTGTTCATGCCAGGGAAATAAGTTTTGTCTCCTGAGTGGCTCCTGGTCCGGAGGTCTTTCACTCAGCCTTAGCCATGGTGATTACAGCTTCCTGAGACCATGCAGAGCAGACCCCAACAGATTATACCCTAAGAACCCTGAAACTCCAATTCAAAAGATCCTATGCACCCTAATGTTCATAGCAGTACAATTTACAATAACCAATTGCTGGAAGCAACCTAAGTGCCTATAAGTAAGTAAATGGATGAAAACACTGTGGTACATTTACACAATGGAATATCACTCAGCAGAAAGAAAGAAAGAGCTCCTACCTTTCATGACAGCGTGGGTGGAACTAGAGAGCATTATGCTAAGTGAAATAAGCAAGGGAATGAAAGACAAATACCATATGCTCTCACCTATAAGTGAAACCTAATCAACAAAACAAGAAAGCAAATTATAATCAGAGACATTGAAATTAAGAACAAACTGATAGTAACCAGAGGGGAGGTGGGAGAGGATAGTGGGGTGAAAAGGGGGAAGGGTTTTCAGGAACATGTACAAAAGACACATGGAGAAAACCAAAGAGGGGTAGGATCAAGGGTGGGGAGTGGGGTTGGCTGGGGTCAGGGGAGTGGTGGGGAGAAAACAGAGACAACTGTATTTGAACAACAATAAAAAAAAAGAAAAGTACTTTAGGTCACAAAGGGGGGCTGGTCAACTCTAATGGGGGAGGGAGTTAAGAGAAGGCTTTGCACAAGGGGTAATAGTGATGCTAATTAGGATCTTCATGTTGGTTCTATCCCCAGTGATTTTGTGAAAATAAAATAAGTTATGTAGTTTATTGGTATTTCTGGTCTGTCCTAGTTCTTTCATTTTTAAAACAATCTTTTCAACTTATTTGCAAATTGTATTTTTCAAGTGTGTATATATGTATATGTATGTACATATATGTGCAAATATGTATGCATATTTATGTGTCTATATATTAGAAATATTGTACTTTGTTTTGTGATTCTAATTTCTGCTTCTCTGACATATGTTCAAGTGTTTGTTAAATATGCTTGAAAATATGCTTCTTCTACATTGTAGATATAAATGGTGATTTCTTCGAAATAAACTGAAACTGACATCAGTATGCATTTTATATATATGTATTCCTCTTTTGGCATTAACCCCCAAACTTTTTTCCTTTCTTCCTGTGTAAGACTTTATTTTCTGCTCTGTACCTTCCTCACCATGCTTGCTGTAAGCAGGGGTGTCCAACCCGTGGCCTTCCAGCTGCATGCGTCCCAGGATGGCTATGAATGTGGCCCAACACAAAATCATAAATTTACTTAAAACATGAGATTTTTTTTGTGATTACATGTCACAGTGTATTTAATGTGTGGCCCAAGACAACTCTTCTTCCAATGTGGACCAGAGACACCAAAAAGTTGGACACCTCTGCTAGAATTTACCATCATTAACAACAGCCTGTGACCCAGCAGCATGCCCCAGGCAGGGTCCCTTAGAAGAAGCACATAGAAAGGCCCTACATTGTGGTCTTAGTATGCAGGCTCTGTTTTTACTTTCAAAGCTCCATGCAATCCTGTAACTTCCAAATAGGCTTACACTTTGGAAAGTGCTGCTGTCTTTGCTGGGAGGAGATGCTCTATGCCCTGCACTACTCTTGATTGCCATCAAGCGCACTTTTATTTTAATGGTCTATGTGCTGGAGTTTTCAATTTCAACCTGCCTAAAGTTGCCCTTCTTAAACTGTTTCTGAGTCACAGTGATTAAAGGAGAAGGAATTTTGCTGCCCAGATTTCAACAGGAAGAGAGTTTGAAATAGTGTCACTTAGTAAAGATTCCTTCCCTGGGCCAAAGATGCTACCTTCTGTGCAGTCCCACTAAGTACTCTCCCTAGCTGCTGTTCCTTCAGTGCTCTGTACCCACTCCTGGAGAGTGGGGCAGCCTTTATGGAAGCTTACCTCACATCCTTCTACTATACAGGCCACAGGAGCGCTTTGCAAACCATAATGCATTATATAAACATAAAGCATTGTTACAATCATGTTGAAAACAGCAACCAATTAAAGAGTAAAGTCTTTCTGCACAATTCATACCCATCTCTCCTTCCTCTAACACCATTTACATGAACTACTTTGGGATGAATTTGCCTTGTGCCTTGAAGCCATGAAGAGTCCATCCACGTGACTGCTGAGGGGTCCAAAAGAAACACAAACTTTTCAGGAATATTTATTTTTTCTTTAAATAATTGCTTTAGATTTTATTTATTTATTTTTATAGAGGGGGAAGGGAACGAGAAAGAGAGGGAAACAGAGATCTCTTGCCTCTTACATGCCCCCAACGGGGGCCTTGGCTTGCAACTCAGGCATGTGCCCTGACTGGGAGTTGAACCAGTGACCTTTTGGTTCACAGGCCAGCACCCAATCCACCACCCAAGCCATACCAGCCAGGGCAGGACTATTTCTTTATTTTAAAATAATGTAATGAGCATTGATTAATACTGGGTCCACATGTATTTTTATCAGAAATGTTTTTTTCTGCATTTGTAAATGTCTTCAAATTTAAAAGTTGGGAATCTTCCTTAGCAGAACTGAATACCTGCTAATACATACATAATTTACATAAAAGAAAACAGAGACATAATTCTGCCGAATCAACTGGCTCCTAAAGATAACTTCTAAATCTTCCACATCTACCTTTTAAAACAATGTCCATTTTCTGATTTTCCCTAGCACCCTCTCCCCTACGTATGTTGAGAACACACAGTGCCTGCAGGGGCATATTTATAGCATAGTAGTCCCCCGTTTTCCACGATTTCACTTTTTGGGTTCTTAGTTACCTGTAGCTAACCACGGTCAGAAAATATGAAGTGGAGAATTCCAGAAATAATTCATAAGTTTCAAATTGCACATCGTTCTGAGTAGCGTCTCAGAGAGTCTCATTCAGTCCCACTGGGGCCGTGACTCATCCCTTTTTCCAGCATCAAAACTGTGGAGGCTCCCTGCCTGACAGTCAATTAGTAGCTGTCTTGGAGATCGACTGTTGAGGTGTCACAGTGCTTGAGTTCAAGTACCCCTTATTTTACCTAGTAATGCCACATTCACATAACTCTTATTACAGTGTATGTTATAATCATTTATTGTTGTAGTTAGTCTCTTACCCTGCCAAATTTACATATTAAACTTTATCAAATGTATGTATATAGCAAAAAAAAGTATATATAGAGTTTGGTACTGTCACAGGTGGGCACAGGTAACCAGGTTCTTAGTGATCGGGACAAAGAATTGAACCGAACACCCAGAGTTCACAGAAGAAAACATGGGAGCAGGCCAGCTCCAAGCAGAGACTGACCTCATGGGCTGGAGGGACTCTATTCTTATAGGGCAGATCCTTCCTGGCTAGTTTTGGTGGCCTTTACTGCACATGTACAAGTAGTATTACTTTAAAGCTACTGCACGTGTGGTCTCCCATGATTTTCCCTGATTAGCCACCAGGGAAGAGGGTCCCACAATGCTACCAGATTGATCCCCATTTCTCGTGGGGTCCCCCTGTACTGGGTTCACCTTTCCCTTCACCAGAGAATTATAGCTTTCCATGTTAGAGATTGGTGAAAAGGAAAGGAATTATTTATTCAAGTTCTATGGACTTAAGAGTAATGACTTAATGTCTTCATTAAAGTCCCAAAGTCCCTTAAAACACCCACAAACACACACAGTCGTTCCTTCCCCTCTTTGCCCAGTCTGGTGTACTGTATCTCAAGGAAAGAAATGGAAGTCCTTGGCGCAGGCAGATCCCAGTTTTTCCCAGTAATCCGTGCTCGGCTGGTAGGCCTTCCTTGGTTCCCAGCACCATCAGCGGTGTTGCCGGGATCTCCAGCTAAAGCAGCGTGGTGGTTCTTCTCATGGCTGCCGGGTGTGGGTGGGGGTCCCCCCACTCTGCCAGAGCACGTGGTTCTCCTTACTGACACAGCCGCATGGTCCTCCCTACATGGCTGCAGCCACGTGGTTCTCTGCACAATGGCTGCAGGAGTCTCTACTCTGCCAAAACCGCATGGTTCTCTCTCCCAGGTCCGAGGGAGTCCCCAAGGAGCGCATGGCTCTCCCCTCAATGGCTGCCGTGTCTGGGTTTAAATTCCCGTGCCAATCTTTCTCTGCAGCCCCATTTCTGACTCCTCCCACACTCGGCCACACTTGCCCTTAATCTGCTGCCCTTTCCAGCTTTTCTGGTCGCCATCATGGGTCTGGGCAGGTGTGACCCCAAGTCATGGAGCTAATCATCTCCAAGCTCCCATGCAGGCGCTGTAACTCTGGGGACCTGCCCCCCCCCCCCCAGTTACTATTGGTGGGGAAGTTACTTTTATTCCCTGGCTCAAAACACAGCCACAGCTATTTAACATATCTATGTAACCAGTGAAAGGTTATAGATATGTTAAATGACCACTCCAGAGGCTAGCTGCAAGGCTGTAGCTATGGGAAACAACTCTTAATGGGCCTGCTCCATTTGTCCCTTCCCCCAATCCACACCTGGGGCAGGGGTGGTGAAGACATCCTAATATTTTCTGAACACCTTGAGTTCTGGACCCCATCACAAATCACTCTTTTGGGGGACCCCTGGCTGCACCCTCCTACAGTACTATATGTCATTTCAGGCATCCACTGGAGTTCTTGGGACATAACCCTGTTACAGGGTGCGGCCAACGGGGGGACCCCAAATGGACATTTGGGATGGGGTCCAGAACTCAAGGTGTTCAGAAAATACTACCTGGTATTATTTTCTGGGTGGGGGAAAGGGACAAGTGGAGCAGGCCCATTGAGAGCTGTTTTGCATAGCAACAACTCTGCCGCTAACCTCTGGGGTGTGGTCATTTAACATATCTATAACCTTTGACTGGTTGCATAGATATGTTAAATAGCTATGGCCATGCTCTGAGCCAGGGGGATGGAAGTAACTTCCCCACTAAGATGTAACTGGGGGGGGGCAGGTCCCCCGAGTTATAGTGCCTGTGTGAGAGATTGGCTCCATGACATGGGGCCACACCTGCCCAGACCCACGATGGCGACCAGAAAAGCTGGAAAGGACAGCAGATTGAGGGCAGGTGTGGCCAAGTGTGGGAGGAGTCGGAAGTGAGGCTGCAGAGGAGGATTGGCGTGGGGATTTAAACCCAGAGGCGCAGCCATAGAGAGGAGAACCACGGGGCTTTTGGCTGAGTACAGGGCTCCTGCATCTCTGTGAGGAGAGAACCATGTGGCTTTTGGCTGAGTGAGGACTCCTGTGGTCCTGGGGGAGAGACGACCACGCGGTTTTGCCAGAGTGTGGACCCCCGCAGCTCTGGTAGGAGAGGACTGCGTGGCTTTGAGGTGTTTCTTTTGGTCACGCAGCCTGGGAAGCAAGAGAGACTTTGCCTGGAAGAAGGGTGAAAGAACTCTTACCAGTAGGCCATGAGATGGTGCTGCATGGCTTTGGATTAATTGGAGATCCTGCCTGGACGGCGACACAGCTGAGGGTGCCGAGAACCGAGAGAGGCCTACCAGCCAGCACGGATTACTGGGAAGAACCGGACACTGCCTGAGCCAAGGACTTTTATTTCGCTTCCTGAGATAAGGTACCCCAACCAGGGAAAAGGGGGAAGAAAGGACTGTGTATGTTTGTTGGTGTTTTAAGGGACTTTGGGATTTTGGTAAAGACATTAGGTCACTACCTTAAGTTTGTATAACACTAAATAAACGTTTCCTTTCCTTTTCACGAATCTCTGGCATTGAGAAATATCTTTCCTTTAAGGCGGCGGACAAAGACGGACCTGAGTCTCTTTCAGTAATAGTATCACCGTCCTGGGCCCCCCTTGTTTTGCTCTGTAACAACCCCACAGATAAGGGGGCTACTGTAGTAACAATGCAAGTATTAGGCACTAGGTGAAGACATTGAAAATGATAAGTCTAATGACTGAAACTGTGTCATTAATGCTTATTAAATTTTAAAAGTGGCATATTGAATTTTATTATACTATGATTAAAATTAGGTATACATTATATACATACTACATGTGAGTGAAAAGGGGGATATGAAAACGGGAAAAACTGGGAAGGAATATGCAGAAACAAAAAATTATGTATGGCAATATGGGAATTATGGATGTCAAAAAGTCTCTTGAAAAAATTTCATATATTTAGTAATAAAGAAGAATCAATGTCCTTGCATTAATACCTTCATGCCATTGGGCTTTTCTTTTGTCTCTCATTCTTTTAACTTTGTGCCTTCTTTTATGACTCTTGCTTCTGCTTCTCTGGCAGGTGCTCAAGTGTTTAAATGCTGTATGCTATGTTTCTTCTGTTATACATTGAACTATAAATGGTAATTCTTTTGCATAAGCTAAAAATGGGTCAGTGTGCAGATTCCTGTCTCTTCTTCCTTAAATTTCACTTGTCTAAAGTGTGATTCATGCTGTTAAGCACAACAGGGGCCAGTCTCCCGTTCCCTGAAACACCCTTTCTACCCACACTCCGAGTGCAGTGAGGAGATTGTTAGGGAATGTCCTCTTCAATTTGGGCATGAAAGTCCAATCTTAAATCTGTTAGCAAAATTAAAAATTACCTTCCTGATTCTCTCCTTTTGGTGTATCCCATAATTGCCTTTAAGCCACCAAGCTATTATTTTTTCACCTCTAATAGTGTATTCTGTGCCCAGTGAGTCAAGCTCCTAGTATTTCCTTTACAGTGAGTTTACCCCAAACCTAAGAATTTAGGAATATTAGTGCTCCTCAATCCCTACAGCTTTCACTTTACTTTTGAAAATGTCATTATTAAACATATGATATACATGAATGCCAAAATATATGTCAAAAATACATAATGTGTCAGAATGATAAGCACTGAGTTAATAAGAGGTTTTGATATTCTCATAAATGTTAGAATGAAAGAGAAATAGAGTGAATAATTAGTATAGAAGCCCTCAATGGATCAGCAATGTCTTTTTTAAAGGGGAGCAAATACATTATAATGTTAAGATTTGATAAAACTGAGTGCTGAATGCATGTGTTCTTATATTAGTCTCTACCATTGTGTATGAGAACTATTTCATATTTTTTAAAAATGTCTTTAAAACTTCATATTCCATTGTGCTGGTTATTTGGACTTTTTCTTTGAAATCTCACAGAAAACAGCAGTGTGAGAGTTTTAAAGTGGAAAGGGAAGGGACCTGTTCAAAGTGTAGAGAGACACAGACTATAGTTAATGGAAAACAAAACAAAGGCACGTGTATTAAAAAAGTTATGAAAAGGAACTGAAGCAAGCATTTTACCTAAAATTATAATAGAGGAATTAAAAGTAGTGAGACATTCATATTGAGAAGGGGAAGGGGTAAGTGAACTGAGATCTCATCCGTCAGAATGGGAAGGAAGTTCCCAGAACGTCTGTCTGTTTGATAAATAAAGAAGTGGCAATATGACTGTATTATTGAGAGATAGGGAAGTAACCCCCCAGAAGAATTTTAAAAACTATAGTTGTTGAAAGTTTAAACTTGGCTGCTTCTCAACCAAGTGGGTCTAGGGTTCGAGTGGAAGAGAAAGGGGAGGGGTAGAAATGGAATGTAGAAGCAAAGCATTCTCATTCAGCGAGCTCCTCAGTGCCATTGGGTTTTGTTGTTGTTTTGTTTTGCAAAGATGCTTTGATTAAAAACTCTTTTTAAAAGAGAAAACAGTAGTAAAATCATCAGAACCCCCCAAAATGCCCCTTTCTTCAATAATCTGATGAAGTTACTATTTACATCTTAAGCAATGTCTACTGCTTGCTAATTATTTATATCTTCATCTTTTAGTTATTATCCTAGATTATCCTTTGTTTTTCTTTCTGTTTGTTTGATCTCTTAATTTTATCCTCTTTAAATATTTTAGAAATTTAGATTTCTCTACATTAAAATTCAAAAACTATTAACCCATTTATGGAAAGTTTGTTTCTGATAGACTATCAGGTTATACAACAAAGGAAACTCTACTGGTTTCAGGCATGCTTCTGACAGGCATTAGGGACTGCAGGGATGGAGAATAGAAAGTAACTGCTAATAGATTTCTTGGGAGGTGGGGGGGTTGGTGAAAATGTTTTAGACTTAGAGAGGTGATGGTTGCACGTCTTTGTGAACATACTCAAATATCTGAATTATATACTTTAAAGGAGTGAGTTTTATGACACATGAAATATCTTAATTAAAAAAAGAAAACACACCCATAAAATATACTACACAAGAATAACCTAAAATGATAGTCATTGTATGAGAGTATTTTTTTCTATTTTCTACTTCCCTAAAGTTCTGGTGGTATGATATTAATCATACTTTCATAATTTCAGAAATATTTTAATACCATTATCCTCAATGTCTGTACCATCCTCATTTGTCTAATTTTTCCTCCTAATTCCACAACACTTTATTTTATCCTGCCCTCCAAAGTGCATAATTACATATTTACTTTTTAATCTGTTGTCATTATGGTTTTGGGTTTGGTGTTACTCTCACTCTTGTTTGACTCTTTCTTTTCATCTAATTGGTGCCAAATCTTTACCTGCAGTTTGCTCTTTCTGCTTTGTTTTCTTCACTCAGTATACCACTTTGCTTTGTTGCTTTCCTTGAAAGCTCTCCCTGAACTACATATTAATGCTTTAACCAATCATGACTTCCTTTCAAGGGGAGCTGGACTGTCCTGCCCTGAAACATTCCTCAGTCTGATGAAAACTGACTGGGAATCTGGAGGGTAGAAAAGAGGACAGGAGAGTAAGAAGAGGAGAGACTAATATTTATTGAGTTCCTGCTATGTGCCAGGCTCCGTACAAGTACTTTTTCAGTCTTCCCTCAAGCCTGCGAGGCACTATTACCCTTTCTTTTTAATGTGCACTCAGTGGTTCGCACAGGCTGAGCAACTTGCTCTAGTTCACACGGCTGGTAAATGACAGAGGAAAATGTCAGACTCAGTTATCTTTAACCTCGAAACCAGCACTCTCTCCTCTACATTTGTATTTTTAATTATGTTGATTCTGCTGAGACATGCTGCCAAGATGGCCTCTAAAATGTCACATTAATTTATACTAATGATCAATGGATTTTCATGTTTATTGGCCATTTGTGTATTTACTATATACATGTATTAATATGTGTATCAGTCATTTGTACAATATAATTTCTTCTCTGCATATCCTGCTTATTTTGTTTTCCTGTTCTTGTACTGTGTTATATGTTGTTTATAATTCTTTTTGATTTATAGCACTCTATATTATGGCTAGTGATTCTTATTTTCTGTTATAACTATGATTTTCTTGATTGCCATTTACATCCCTAATTTGTTTACAGTATTTTTATTTTTTAAAGTATATTTTATGGATTATGCTATTACAGTTGTCCCATTTTTTTTCTCCCATTTATCCTACTCTGCCCTGTGCCCCCTTGCCTCCACCATTCTCCTTGCTTAGTTCATGTCCATGGGTCATACATGTAAGTTCTTTGGCTTCTCCATTTACCATACTATTCTTAACCTTCCCCTGTCTATTTTGTGCTAAGCAATTATGCTTCTTATTGCCTGTGCCTTTTCCCCATTCTTCCCCATCCTCCCTGCTAATAACCCTCCATGTGATCTCTGTTTCTGCAATGCTGTTCCTGTTATAATTGTTTGCTTAGTTTGTTTTTGTGTTTTAGGTTCAGTTGTTGATAGTTGTGAATTTGTTGCCATTTTACTGTTCATAGTTTTGATCTTCTTTTTCTTAGATAAGTCCCTTTAACATTTCATTTATTGTTAAATGATGAACTCCTTTAACTTGACCTTACCTGAGAAGCACTTTATCCACCCTTCCATTCTAAATGAAAGCTTTGCTGGATAGAGTAATCTTGGATGTAGGTCCTTGCCTCTCATGACTTTGAATACTTCTTTTCAGCCCCTTCTTGCCTGTGAGGTTTCTTTTGAAAAATCAGCTGATAGTCTAATGGGCACTCCTTTGTAGGTAACTGTCTCCTTTTCTCTGGCTTCCTTTAGGATTCTCTCCTTATCTTTAATCTTGGGTAACTTAATGATAATGTGCCTTGCTGTGTTCCTCTTTGAGTCCAACTTTTTTGGGATTCTCTGAGCTTCCTGGCCTTGTATGTCTAGTAATTTTGCCAGATTGGGGAAGTTTTCCATCATTATTTTTTCAGATAAGTTTTGATTTCTTGCTCTTCTTCTCCTTCTGGCATCCCTATGATTCAGATGTTGGAATGTTTAAACTTATCTCAGGGGGTTCTCAGCTCTCCTCATTTTTTTGAATTCTTGTTTCTTCATTCTGTTCCAGTTAGATGTTTATTTCTTCCTTTTGTCCTCAATCTTGATTTGAATACCAGTTTCCTTCCCTTCACTGTTGGTTCCATGTATATTTCGCTTTATTTCACTTTGGGTAGCCCTCATTTCTTCCTTGATTTTGTGACTGAGCTCAACCACTTGTGTGAGCAGCCAGTGTTCTGAACTCTGCATTGGATAGATTGTTTATCTCCCCATCACTTAGTTCTTTTTCTGGAGTTTTCATCTGTTCTTTCATTTGGGCCATGTTTCTTTGTCTTGGCACACCTGGCACATTGTAAGGGGTGGAGCGTTAGGTATTCTCCGGGGCAGGGCAACCCACTTTGCTGCATTGTGGCACTGTCTGTGGGGAAGGGATCAGGGAACAATGCCACTTGCTGGCTTGTTTGGCTCTTGCTCCACTTTCAGTCACTTTTCTCACTAACGAGAAGCAAACTGTGCCCGTTCAGGTGCATCTTCTCAGGTGGGTGGACTGGTGTACATTCTAGGATCCCATGGGCCCCCTCCAATGGACTATCCTGTGAGACTGGGAGTTTTTCCTGCTACTGCAACCCTCAGAGGTGTTTACTGCCAGAGATTTTGTGTGTTTAATTTCCAGGGCTGGAATCCTGGATTGTGTGGTCTGTCTCACTCCCCAGTTTTCCTCCTGGTTTATCCTCATGCAAATGTGTGATATCCTGTTCTACCAGCTGCCACCTTATCATGCATCCTTTCCACCCCGCCCCTCATACCAGTCTGGATGGATGTTTCTTCTTTAACTCCTTGGTTGTCAGACTTCCATACAGGTCAGTTTTCTGGCAGTTCTGGTTATTTTTTGTTTTTAAATTGGTTGTTATCCCTATTGTGGTTGCTCGAGGAAGTGAAGCAGATCTGCACACACTTCCATCTTGGCCGGAAATAGTTACCCTGTTTATAATACTTTTGAATGTAAAACAATTATCATTGTTTATGTTTTAATTTTTTTATTGTTATGGGTTTAATGTTACTCTTAGAAAGAATTTTGTCACCTTGAGGTAATTCACATGTTTTTGAATTTTGTTCTTGGTAGTTTTATAATTTTCTTTTTTATTAAAAAATATTTAGGTCCTTGAACCTATCAGGAATTTAGCTTAATATATAGTATAGGAAGGAATTAACATTATTTTTTTCTCTAAACAATAGCCAATTTTCCCAAGTGAATTAATTTTATTTTTTATACTGATCTTGTGTACCACCTTTGTGGAGTAACACAAACATGCACACACACACAACAAGCACACAAGAATCTGTCTCTAAGTTTTCTAGTTTGGTTCACTGATTTATTGCCTATTCCTAAACAAATACCATGTTGTTAATTTTGATGTTTGGTTGGGCAAATTTCATCTCCTTATATCTCATAAATAAATAAATAAATAAATAAACTTGCAAACCAAGAAATAAATAAAACTTGCACCTTGCTGAATGACTTGCTCAAATTCACATATCATTTAGAGACTGAATTAGAGGAAAATCTCAGTTTTTCTGAGTTTAAGTCATTTATTCAATTTACTTAACAGATTTTATTGAGCATCTGCTATATACCACAAGCTACTCTGGTTTCTAAGAATTTAGCAATGAAGGAAGCAAAAGAATCTATGCCTTAGTGAAAGATAAATACCACATGATTTCACCTTTAACAGGAACCTAAACAACAAAACAAAGAAACAAGCAAAATATAGTCAAAGACACTGCATTAGGGGACAGGCAGGAAGTGGCCAGAGGAGAGAGAAGAGGGAATTTCAGGGGAAAAGGGGAAGGGTTTGCAGGAACAAAGTTAAAAGGCACATGGATAAAACTAGGGGGAAGGTGGTAACGGGAGGGAAGATGGGAGGGGGATGGGTGGGCTTGATTGGGAGTAAAGGGGAGAAAAATGTACTTAAACAATCATTAAAATAAAAAAAAGGAAAAAAAAGTGTGCTGATTAATCACATATTTGGGAGATTTTCCAACTGTCTTTCTGTTATTGATTTCTAGTTCAATTCCACTGTGTTCTGAGAACAAACATTGTATAATTCTATTCTTTTAGATTCGTTAAAATGTGTGTTATGGCTCAGAATATGGTCTTTGTTGCTGAATGTTCCACATGAGCTGAAGAAGGTGATTTCTGCTTTTCTTGAATGAAATAATCTGTGATGTCCATTACGACAATTGATTGATGGTGTTACTGAGTTCAACTATATTCTGACTGATTTCTGCCTTCTGGATTTGTCCATTTTGGAGGAGGGTGTTTAAATCTCATATCATAGTAGTGGATTCACCTATTCTTCTTTGCATTCCTTTTAACTTTTACCTCATATAGTTTAATGCTCTACTGTTGGGTATGTATACCTTAAGAACTTTTATAACTTTTTTTGAGAACTGATTCTGTTATAATTATGTAATGCCCTTCTTTATTCTTAATAATTTTTCATTCTTTGAGGCCTATATTTTCTGTAGATAGTACATACCTGGGTCTTGTTTTATGATCCACTCTGAAAATTAATCTTTTAGCTAGTACATTTATACCATTGATGTTCAAAGTGATTATTGATATAGATGGGATAATATTTTTCATATTTGTTGTTTTTTTCTATTTGTTGCTCTTGTCTTTGTTCCTATTTTTATCTTTCATTCTTCTTATGCCTTTTGTAGTTTTAATTGAGCATTTTATATGATTCTATTTTCTTTCCTTTCTTAGAGTATCAATTATAATTCCTTTTGCTTTACTGTTTTTAGTCATTGCTCTAGGATTTTCAATATATATTTACAAATATTTCCAGTACACTTTTAAATAACACCATGTAATTTTTGGGGCAGTGTGAGTACCTCATAACAGCAAAATACCCCTAAATCATCTGTCCTGTCTCTCATGCCATGGCTTTCATTCATTTTCTTTATATATAAACATACATAAGTATACTCATATACATAATCAAATGTGCTGCTGCTTTGATATTTTGAACAAATTATTGTCTGTTAGACCAATTAAGAACAAGAAATATAATGTTTATTGATTTGAGAAGGAGAAAGGAAGAGAGAAAGAGAGAAAGAAAGAGAGAGGGTGTATGGGTCTAGAGAGGAAGAAAGAGAGATACATCAATTCATTGTCTCCTGTACAGGGAATTGAACCCACAACATTTTTTTGTTTATAGAACCATGCTCCAACCAACTCAGCCACCAAGCCAGGGCAAAAGTCTCTCCTTTTGGTGACTTTATTTTTATTGTTGACACTGTTAAAGATGTCCCCATTATTCCACCTCCACCCCTTGCCTACTTCTGACCAGCTCTCACCCCCTTCCACTCAGGCCATCACCACACTGTTGTCTGTGTCTATGGTTTATGCATCTATGTTCTTTGTTCAGTCCTTTCACCTTTCATCCAGTCTTTCCGCTCCCTCCCCTCTGACAGCTGTCAATCTGTTCCATGTACGCATGCCTCTGTTTCTATTTTGTTCATCAGTTTATTTTGTTCATAGATTCCTCTTATAATTAAGATCATATAGTACTTGTGTTTCTTTGACTGGCTTATTTCGCTTAGAAAAATAGAAGTTTTTATTTTATTTTCTCAGATATGTTTGTCTAATGCTTTTATTTCCTTTATGTAGACCTGAATTTCTGACCTCCATCATTTTCCTTCTCTATAGAACTTTTAACATATTTTGCAAGGCAGTCTACTGGCAATAAATACCTTCAATTTTTGTTTGTCTGAGATAGTATTTATTTCTCCTTTATTTTTAAAGAATAATTTTATAGGGTACATAATTCTAGGACAGTGTGCTTGTTTTCTCTTAACATTTTAAATATTGTATTTCACTCTGTTATTACTTGCATGGTTTCTCTGATTTGAGCATATTTTCTATATTTCATCATCTTTAATAAGTGTTTTTTTATCTCTAGACTTTTCTAATATTTTCTCTTTATCTTTGATTTTCTTTAGTTTCAAAGTGATGTGATGTGCCTAGATTTAGGTTATTTTTTGGTGGCAGGAAGATAAGCTGCTTTCTGTTCTCTGACCTTCTGTACCTTTGGTGTGGTGTTTGACATTAATTTGACAAAATTCTCAAACATTGAGAGTATTTCAAATATTTTATTTTCCTTTCTATATTTTTCTCCTGATATTCCAATTATGCATATGTTACACCTTTGATAGTTTTCCCACAAGATTGAATATTATTTTTTTTTCAATATTTTTTCTTTTTGCTTTTCAGTTTTGGATTTTTTTGTGACATCCTCAAGCTCAGAAATTCTTTTTTCAGGAAAGTTGGTAGGGAGGGGTGGGTGGGCTGGATTGGGAGTAAACGGGAGAAAGCTGTACTTGAACAATGATTAAAATAAAAGAAAATTAAAAAAAGTTAAAAAAAAGAAAATCTTTCCTCAGCATGTCCAGTCTACTAATACATCCATTAAAGTCATCCATCACTTTTTTTAATACTCACCTGAGGATGTTATTTCATTGCATTTTTTAGAGAGAGGAAAGGAGAGAGAGAAACATCAATGTGAGACAAAACTATTGATTGGTTTCTTCTCATACACACCCCTACTGGGGACTGAACCTGCAGCTCAAGTTTGTGCCCTGACCAGGAATCCAACGGCTACCAGACAACAATCCAATCAATTGAGCCACATAGGTCAGGGCTCATTCATCACTTTTGTGCAATGTTTTTTAATCTGTATCATGTCTTTGAGGCATTTCTTAGAATTTTTATTTCTCTACTTACATTGTGAACCTTGCATGCTGTGTACTTCATCCATTATAGCTATAAGTATTTAATCATAGTGATTTTATTTG
>PVIA01007942.1:0-77524 GCA_004024845.1 Tonatia bakeri
GTGTCAGACAAGTGCGGTGCTGGGTTTGGTGGTTGTTGTAAGAGGGAAGGAGTCCATATAGAAATAAAAATAATTCACAGAACACACTTTTAAGTGAACAAAGGAAGTTCTAAAATTGTGTATGCAGGCCATTGTTACAAAATTCTAAAACTACATATACATGTGAATTTATTATAAACATGCATACATTTATAATAAAAATTAGAAGACAAAAATAATAGTAGTTGCTAACTGAGGATGGTGAGGTTATAAAAAGTAGACTTTAATATCTTGAAGTTAAAAAATAGTTTTAGATGAAAGAAAATCATAGCAGATAAAAAATATCCTATGAAATTGCTGTCTAAAAATGGTTTCTGTGGGTAAGCCAAAATGAGACCATGTAGTCAAAATGGAGATTTCTAGAGATTTTGAAAAGACTAGAGAAATAATACAGCCCTGGCTGGTGTAGCTCAGTGGATTGAGCTCGGGCTGCGAACCAGGCATCACAGGTTCGATTCCCAGTCAGGGCACATGCCTGGGTTGCAGGCCAAGGCCCCCAGCAACCGCACACTGATGTTTCTCTCTCTCTCTCTCTCTCTCTCCCTCCCTTCCCTCTCTGAAGATAAATAAATAAAATCTTAAAAAAAAAAAAGAAAGAAAAGACTAGAGAAATAATACATAAATAGTGAGATGCAAAGAAGATCATCTTTCGTGTGAATCTGAGAAAAAGTACCAATCTGTGCTGAGCTTTTTCCCCCTCCTTTAAACTTATTTACTTTGAGAAGTCCCTCAGCATCCCCACAAATGTGGGTGGTTTATAAGGAGAGTGCCTGAAAATTGTTCCTTCTTGAAGTGTTACTCTGTACGCTGCAGTTTGGAGCGAGAGTGGATACGAAATGGTCACATTCACCAAAGAATGACTTTCGTGGACAAGATAAAAAACTATACGCATGTGATAATTATATAAGATTCCAGTCCTACGTGGTATTGGCCACGTATCAAATCACAGAAGAAAAAGTACAAGAGATAAGGATCAGGTACAATGCTGAGATTCCTGTGGTTGTTTTTCTGGGAAGATAAAAAAAAAATAAAGTTAATCGAGGATGCTGCCTGTCGCTACCTAAGATTTCCAGTGGATGCCGGAAGAGACACTGCCCACCCCCAGCCCTCCCTGGGGTGATTCTGCAGGCTTCTGCGAACCCCCTGCTGGGTCTCCCCGTGTGGGTCAGGTCTCTGTGCTGGAGTTCCCCCAGACCCTTACCTGTTACTGCACCACGAAAGGGGATGTAGATGGTAATCGGAAAATCCTGTAGAAATGGAAGCTAGAAGTGGTGTTAAATAGAAACAAACAGGAAATGCTATCAAATTCATGGGCTTTGGTATCAAGTGCTCTATTGGTTATTAACAAGGTGAACTTGGGTACATTACTTAATTTCTCTATAGCTTATTTCCCCTCTCTGTAAAGTGAGTATTATCATTTAGTCATTAATATTTATTGTTATTATACAGCAGGAATTGTGCTGGGCAATAGTAATATGGATATGGTTAAGGCATAATATGTAGCCTCAGGGAGCTCACAGTCTAGTGAGGGAGACAGACTCACAAAGAGAAAATTATCACTTGGCACATGCAATTGATTTCACCTGGAAGCACTGAGCAAACAGCTAAGGATGGGGCAGCATGAGTGTGAAAGTGGGGGCTTAGGGTTTACCTTCCAGGGATTCCAAGCACCTAGCACACTCCGTAGTTGTCTTGGGCACGCTGCCAATGTTCAGTTTGCTGTGCCTTCGCTCTGGACTGATCTCAGTTACAACTTCTTGCAACAGAACGGAGCATTTTGCACTGGGCAACATCGAAGTTGTGAAACATAGCCCCCTTCAGGGAGATAACATCCTGCATTCTTGAACAATGAGTATTACGAAGACTAGCCTCAAGAAGCTGTCTTGTGACTTTCTGAAGCCTGGAATTTAACACGTTGCCTTACTCAGAGCCAGCTTGCTATTTTAAAGACTCAACCTAGTTTCAAACCCTAGGGAGTCAGGACCAGTAACACACAAAGAAAGAAACTAAGAAAGGGGAAGAAATGTGAAGTCAGCTAAGATTTTTCTGAAGAACTTTGGCCTTTCCACTGGACCAGTGATGTATCTAAAAACCGTCAGGCATGAATTTCGGACATATTTTTCAGTAAAAGATCAAAAGCACAACATCTTGGGAGTGCAGACTTAGAGTGGATTCAGTAAAAGATCAAAAGCACAACATCTTGGGAGTGCAGACTTAGAGTGGAGTGCACACGTCCGTAGTGCACAGTGTTTGAAGTACTGGACTTGGCGGTCATTTCCTCTCTCTGTCCCTCGTCTGCCAAACTTACCCGCTGTTCCGCCGGTCCCAGATCCGACCTCGAATGCTTAGCACAACTAATTAGGAAGGCGTTACTAATGAAAATAAGTTGTAGTTCCTGGGGGTGAAACAGAAGGGCCGGGGCGGAGGGGACTGGCTGAAGGACGAGGCTGTCTTGAAGAAGGGCGCAGTGACACAGAGGGGTTAGGAAGGCAGACTTGCGTGCCTGGCAGTGGGGGTCCATCCTGTTTTAGCCCAGCTGGCCGGCTCCCTAATCGTGGCTGAACCGATCATCTCCACTGGGCCTGAGGAGAAGCGGTGTCTGGGCTTTGGATGAACATACACTGTGGGGAAAGTGGGAGGAGAAATTGGGAAAGGCTGAGGAAAGGAAGAATCACGTTGTATTACCGTTTGAGCCTTGCAGATCGCCCCAGCCCACTAGGGCGTGGACGTACTGGCCCTCACTTTCCTCCCCTGCCCTTGGCTGAGACTTGTTGGGTTGCAGAAGGGCCTGGGCGTTTCCATGATGCTACTGTGTCTTGTGCTTACTTCTCCTACTAAGCAGCACACTACTGGAATGCAAGTCCATCTTCCACTTCTCTGTGTCCTCTATAAGAGTGAACAGCACAGGCATCACGGCACAGGTGCAAACCGAGTGCTTTTTCCGTTGAGCTAGCAATCCGCGGGCCTCTGCACGGGAAGTCCTCTGATTCGAAGCGTGTACTGCGTCGGATGAAACAGACCCCCGCTGTTTCGGGGCGTGTCTCCCAACGGGTGCTTGCACTGGGGGTTCCTCTCAGCAGTAGTGTCCCCTACAGCCAAACCTGGTCTGCAAATGAGAGCCACCCCAGGGCTTGACAAGGATACCCGGGCTCCCTCACTCATGCACATCTCAGTGCTTTACTGAATGGAATGTCTTCGGGTCTCCTTGGGGAATGTTGGAGGGGACGGGGTGGGGGTGCAGGTAACTCACGATGCAGTTAACATTCCTATCTGCCTGGGCCCTGGGGTCCCTTTACCTGCATTATGCTGGGAAAGCTCTGGTATCTTCGCTGTATTACTACGGATTAAATGTAGGCCAGGAGTCCTGGTTTCAGCCAATCCACCAATACATTCTGAGAGTCACCTTTAGCTTCATGAACACACATATGAAATCCGGAATCTTTAGTAAGTGTACTCATAGCAATTAATTGCCCCAATAGTGTCATGTTTCACCCTTCTCGGTCTAACAGTCTTAGAATATCCTTCCACACGTTACTCATTTCTGCTCATCTATGGGGTTGGCCAAAAAGTTCATTTAGTTTTTCATGTGTGATGGCACTAGTTAGTACTTAGTTGTCTTTAACTTCATTTGAAACAATTTTGTTAGTTTGTATTGTGACAGCTGTCATATCAGTGTGCATTTAAAAAAGTTATCAAAACCGGTGAGTTTTTATGCAGCTATTTTAATATTGAAGATGGAAGAAGATAAGCAACATTTTTGGCATATTATGCTTTATTATTTCAAGAAAGGTAAAAATGCAACTGGAATGCAAAGAAAAATTTGTGCAGTATATGGGGAAGGTGCTGTGACTGATTGAACATGTCAAAAGTGTTTTGTGAAGCTCTTGGTACTATTGAACATTTTGGCCAAACAATTCTTTGCTGTGGGGCTGTCTTATGCTTTGGAAAATGTTTAGCAGCACCCCTGGCCTCTACGCATGAGAAGCCGACAGTGGGAGACAGCTGACATACTCAAAATATCCAAATCAATAAAGCTACTGGTGAAAACGAAAAATGTGTCTTCTTTTTTATAGAAAAAAACTAAATGGGCTTTTTGGCCAGCCCAATACATTAGAAAAGTCTTGCAATTACTTTGGTGTGTAAGCTATTTCTTCCAGGTCACAGGCTTGCCTGCTGCGCAGGCTGAAATTCAGCCCTTGTTGTGGGTCTGGTGGCAACAAGGGTGGTTCTGGTGGGACTTGAGATCAAAGATCCCCTTTTAAGGAATCTGCCCCCAGGTGAGGTTATCGCAGAGTTTTTAAACAAAGAAAGGCTAGTCTTATCACAGAGTTTTTAAGCAGAGGGCCAGCTACATTCACTAACAGAGGAGGTCAGAGTCACTTGTCGTTTCAAGATTGTCACCTTCATCTGGGTCCAAGCAGATGTCCCCATTCCAATGTTGAGGACCCCATTCTTTCCCATGCCATACCCTAAGTGTCCTATGGAAACGGGATGGGACTGTGAATTCAACTATTGCTGTAATTCAGCAATCCTTAAATTAGGATTCCATGCAAGAACAAGCGATTCTTTTACAGCTCTCAGGGAAGCATCTGGCCTTAGACTGTGACTGAAGCTGAGAGTCAAAAGACATGAGCTTGTCATTTTCCTTCTGTAAGTGACAAGGTGCACTCAGGAGCATCTGTCTCATACCACTGCCCTTACAGATATCGTAACTGCTGCAGCAGTCAAGTGCACCAACCACTTGGGCAACCCCTTGCTCTGGTTGGTGTGTCGTCACCACCAACCGCAGATGGCAGTTTCATTTATGGCAATGCCTGCATCTTGCACTGGGGGTGGCTCTCTGGAGAGATCCTCATGGGGAGGAACTGAGGCTTCACACCACCAATCAGCCTGACTTGCCAGCCTTATGGGTGAGCCACCTTGCAAACAACCTCCAGTCCCAGTCAAGCCTTCAGGTCACCGAATGCCATCTGCAGTCTTGATTGCAACGTCATGAGAGACTCAAACCAGAACCATCAGCTAAGCTGCTCCCAGTATCCTGACCCACAGTTGGGTAATTTGTTTTGCAGCAAGAGACGACTGCTATATCCACTTAGGTCAAAATTCTCTAAAGGGTTGGCCTCTGCCCTTTTCTGGTCACCTAGAGAAGTCAGTATAGTTATTTAGCTACACTTTCTTAAAGTACCATAAACAAATCACTAGACTGAATCATGAGAGAAAGAACAGACTTCTGCATTAGCCAAATGGTCACTCTAAGTGCTGACAAGATGTGTTGTTTCAGAAAAGCAGGAGATCCAATGGCTAGACCAGCGTATGAAGATTTCTATTACTATAGAAATTACAGAAAACCAGGTGCATCCTTATGAAGACTATTCTAGAGAAGTCACAGCATGTCTAAATGTTATTATGGTTACCATAATTGATGAGGGAGATACGAAATACTGTGTGCAAAGGCATGTCGGTGTTCTGAGGGATCTGGAAACTATTTCTGAGGATGGTTGAAGGGTCTGGGGCTGTTCAGCTTGGAGAAGACAGAGGGAGAAAGCACTTAATAGTTACACGTGTGAAGGGCTGGCATGTGGAATGAGTCACATTTTGAGTTGATCAAGAGAAGTGACTTAATGAGAAATTACAGGAATGCAGATTCTAACCCACTTATAACAACCACAGCTGTTTCAAAACAGGCCGAGCTATAGTGAAAACCAGGGCGCTCCCTATCCTTGGAAGGGTTTAATCCAAAGTTGGCTGATCACCCTTCAGAGGTGGTAGGAGGGACTCTGGCAATACTAGGTACACTGATCTAGAGGGCCTCTGAGATGTTGTTCCTGAGAGCCTTTTCCTCCTGCATGTGTCTTCTTATGTAGGAATATCTTTAAATAAGGAACTTCAGTGTAGTGGGAAGTGTGTGCATTATAGAGGAGTCAGAACTCCACTTAGAAGTTACACGCTGTGTGACTTGGGGCAAGACACTCAGCATTTCCAAGCTTCACTGTCCTTATTACCTTTCAGGGTTGTTCTGAGGATTCATTCAATGACACTCACTCAAATTTCCCATTTGCCATGTGATGCAAATGTGGTTTTCCTTCTTCCATTTTCCATGATATGGTTTGTAATCAGACATCTGGGACTAATTACGATTTTGAGATGCAATGTCGAAACGAGCTAATTTTCCTAAGCTTCAAGTGTAGGATTTCATTTGTTTGTCGACAATCAACTTGATTAATATTTGATTAGATGCTTTGTGGCACAGCATTTTTTTTAAAGGAAAGACAAGTTTGGTATGAGTAGAAATAGAGGGAATCAGAAGCCAGATGGCCGACATCATCTTTGAAATTTGCAACTGCAAGATCATCACTTGACTAAAGTCTTTCCTCCCAAGAGTTATCAAAACCAAAACCATAAACAAGACAAAAATCAAAACACCACAAACTAGATTATTCACCATCAATAAAGTATTTCATCTTGCTGGAAGTTTATTCTAAACTTTGGTAAGAAAAATTCAGCATCAAGCACTTTATTTTCTTTAAAATATTAAAAGAAACTGGAATCTGACAGAATGAGTCAATATAGGCATTTCTATCTGTCCTTCCCACCCCAAAGATTAAAATAATTGGAAGTAAATAAACATGCCGCGAATACTAGAAATCAATTTTTATTATTTATGAATATTTTTAATATACTTTATTGGTTATGCTATTACAGTTGTCCCATTACCCCCTTCATTCCCCTCCACCCTGCACACCCTCTCCCACCCACATTCCCCCACCCTTTAGTTCATGTCCATGTGTCATAGTTCTTTAGCTTCTACATTTCCCATACTATTCCTGCCATCCCCCTGTCTATTTTCTACCTACCATCTATGCTACTTATTCTCCGTACCTTTTCACCCTCTCTCCTCCTCCCACTCCCCTGTTGCTATCCCTCAATGTGTTCTCCATTTCTGTGGCCCTGTTCCTGTTCTAGTTGTTTGCTTAGTTTCTTTTTGTTTTGTTTTAAGTGTGGTTGTTAATAATTGTGAGTTTGCTGTCATTTTACTATACATGTTTTTTATTTTCTTTTTCTTAGATAAGTCCCTTTAACATTTCATAAAATAAGGGCTTGGTGATGATGAACTCCTTTAACTTGACCTTATCTGAGAAGCACTTCATCTGCCCTTCCATTCTAAATGAAAACTTGGCTGGATAGAGCAATCTTGGATGTAGGTCCTTGCCTTTCATGACTTGGAATACTTCTTTCCAGCCCAAGAAGGGCCTGCAAGGTCTCTTTTGAGAAATCAGCTGACAGTCTGATGGGAACTCCGTTGTAGGTTACTGTCTCCTTATCTCTTGCTGCTTCTAGGATTTTCTCCTTCATTTTTACCTTGGCTAATGTAATTATAATGTGCCTTGGTGTGTTCCTTCTTGGGTCCAACTTCTTTGGAACTTCTTCTGAGCTTCCTGGACTTCCTGGAAGTCTATTTCCTTTGCCAAAATGGGGAAGTTCTCCTTTGTTATTTGTTTAAATAAGTTTTCCACTTGTTGCTCTTCCTCTTCTCCTTCTGGTACCACTGTAATTCGGATGTTGGAACGTTTAAAGATGTCCTGGAGGTTCCTAAACTTCTCCTCATTTTTTTGAATTCTTATTTCTCCATTCTTTTCTGTTTGGTTGTTTCCTTTTTCCTTCTGGTTCACTCTATTGTTTTGAGTCTCAGTTTCCTTCTCATCACTATTGGTTCCCTGTGCATTTTCCTTCATTTCTCTTATCGTAGCTTGCATTTATTCATCTAATTTGCGATCAAAATCAACCAATTCTGTGAGCATCCTGATCACCAGTGCTTTGAACTGTGCAACTGATAGGTTGGCTATCTCTCGGTCGCTTAAAAGTACTGATTGAGGGGCTTTCAATTCTGTTTGAGCCATTTTTTTTTTCCTTTGGTCTGGTCACACCTGTTACGTATGAGGGGCGGAGCCTTAGGTGTTCACTAGGGTAGGCAACCCAGTCGCTGGGTTGTGATGTTGTATGTGGGGGTGGGGTCTGAGAGGGAACAATGGCACTTGCTCTGCTCTCCGTTGGACCTCAGTTCCTTCCGCCACTTCCCCTGAGCAAACTGGGCCCCTCTAGTGCTGATTCCCGTGTGGGTAGGCTTGTGCACCTGTGGGACTTTCCAAGGACCTCTCCTGTGAGGCTGGGAGTCTCTCTCTGTGCCTTAACCCCCACAGGTGTTTTCAATCAGTGTCCCGGGGCTCTATTTCCCAATGTTGGGATCCTGGGTTGCGCACAGTGCCTTGCTTCACAATTCTTGCCTCGCTGGGTCTGCCGTTTGCCACGCCTCAGCTGGGGTCTGCCAGCTGCCGCTTGCACGCCCTGGGTCCACCCGCTGTGGTCTTGCGCACCCCGGATGCCTTATGTGCCTGGTCCTTCTCTGCTCTCCACTCCGTGACCCGCACCTGGCTGCCCAAGTCTGCCCCTCCTACCATTTTGGCTGTTTTTAACTTCTTGGTTGTTTGACTTCCATACAGTTCAATTTCCTGTCAGTTCTGGTTGTTATTCTGTTTCTAAATTGTTGTCCCTGTCTTGGTTGTGTGAGGAGGCACAGTGTGTCTACTTATGCCTCCATCTTGGCTGGGAGTTCTATTTACGAATATTTTTTAAAAAACTTGTTTTACTTTGTTAACAAAGAAAGCTACCCTAGTGGTAGATCAACCTGAATTCCTGACCTAGCCACTAAGATTACATATACTGAATAGCTAACATTGGTAAAGCAGATTTAGTCTCAGCAACCACAAGTGCTATGAGCATCTTACTCTTCAGCATTCTCATTATCAGCTGTCCTTAGGTGACAAATGGTAACTGAGATGTGCAATCAAAATTTCCACTTCTTATCCATGATGTACAATGATTTAAATAGGCAGCTCAAGGCTCACAGCGGCCTCTGAGTAATTGCTCTCTTTAAATTTTTTTTTTAATTTATTTTTAGAGAGCAGGGAAGGCAGGGAGAAAGAAAGGGAGAGGAACATTGATGTGAGGAGGAAACATTGATTGGTTGCTTCTTGTACGCACCCTGATCATGATTGAACCCGAAACCCAGGCATGTGCCCTGACTGGGAATTGAAGCAGCCACCTTTCACTTTGCAGGATGATGCCCAACTGAGCCACGCTGGTCACGGCAGTAGCTGCTACCTTGCATTCCCTCAATGCTATGTATTTTTCCTACCCCAAATTCCCAGTTAAATACTATCAGTGTTCTGGGGATTACTCTTTCATATATATATATATATGTTTTACATATATATATGAATATATAAATACTACACATAAATAAAATGTAACAAAAAATGGGATCATATTTATGTACTGTTTTTATCATTGCCAAGTTCAACAGTATCAAAAGCATTTTTAGGCACTTAATTCAAGTGGTTTTAAAGTAAAAAAATAATTTTTCAGACCCCATATAAATTTTATATCCATATATCTCAATTTCTTTAATGTTCATTACATTTTTAAATATTTTTGTACATGCTTGTGAACTTTTGATATTTTAATATTAATAATTATTGTGTACCTCATTAATAATGTCCATTTCACTGTGCCAAGTGAGAAGACCCCATGTCCTTAAAGGATTCTTGGAAGTCTGAGTCACAACCATAAGTGACAAGATCTACAGGTTTGGTGGTTGTGGAGATTTCTTGGCTTTAACAGGAACTAGACAAAAAAAAAGTAGAGGTTACAGTTTGGGACTTACATGGTGGCACGATGATGGCGTGGAGGATCCAGCCTCTGGGTTGCTCTGATATTTTTGGAATAGAGGTCTTTGCTCTCCTGTTTGTTGGTTTATGACTGAACGACAGCCACCGCACCTTAGTTCTTCCAGGAAGAAAGGCAGGTGTAGGGTTAGGACGTGCACTGATCTGCGTGTCCATCTAAAAGCTTTCCCAGAAGCCCCAGGAGCAACTTTAACTTTCACCTAATTGGCTAGCATTGTGTCAAATGGCTGCCCCTGGGCGTAAGGGAGTCTAGAAAAGTATTTTCTAGTTAGGACAAAGGATCCATTAGGATGACTAGACACTAGGTGGAAAAGAACAGATTTCTGCTACAGGAAACCTGAGCAAGCTGCCATTCTTCTATGAAAGAAATGAAGGGGACTGACCTTATTTCAGAAAAGCACTGAGAGGGTATGTATGGCTGATACGGTGGTGGGTGTCTTATCCCAAAGAACAAGGTAAAGGAGGAGAGGCGTGCGGGATGCTGCTGCATGAGCTGCTGAGACAAAGAACTTCCCCGTGGTCACTGACACAGAGGTAGCTGACCTTCACTGACGCTCATGAAACCGAGAGGAAAAGGACCTGGTCCCCAAAGTCCGCTATGTTATCTGCTGCATCCTCCTCGAAGCGGAAGCCTGGAGCTGTGAAAATGCCCATCTAACAAACTTTAACTTACTGTACTCACTCCCAGTTTGGTGCAGAAAAATGGGGAGAAGTCAGCTTTGGGAAGCGGACTTAACTTTTGCCTTCCCATGTCTGAGCCATAAAACAGAAAAATGGCATTTCCATCCCTATTCATCTACCACTGTGCTGAACCCACAGCTCAGGATACTCGTGTCAACCTTCGTGAAGATTAAAAGGAAATTAACATGTATTTGGGAGATTGCCAGGTGGTTTCCGCACATCGCTCATGGACTCATCAGCGCGTCTTTAGGCAGGCATTACCATTTCCATCATGAAGACTAAACTGAGGCTCAGAAAGGGGCACCAGGGACACGCAGAGGTGGGGTTCAGGTTTATCTGATAGCCTTTTGCCTTATGCAAAGTACCCTCAAGGTCTCTCCTCCGCCAAAGGTGCTGGTACCGAGTTTCGCAGACAGTCGACCTACGGAAACTCTGAGCAGCAGTTTGATTTAGCGTCAGGAAGGGTACTAACTTTGAGAGAGCCAACTCTTAGGATGGAGGAACCGTCCCAAATCCTCAGGGTGAGGTCAAATAGGACAGGCTAACGCCCGGTTAGCTAGTGGTGAGCCTGAGAGCCCACGGGAGTGAAGGCCAGGTGCACTTCCACCGGCCCCTGCGGCCGCGCGGGGACCAGGGACCCCGGAAGGGTGTCCTGGGGGAACCCCTGCGCGGCGGTCGTCCGCAGGGTCGCCCGGGCCGCGCCTCAGGAGGGCTGCGCGTGACGCACTTCCGCCCGGCGTCTTCCGGCTTAAAGGGGCCTCAACCTGGCTCACAACAACAACAACCACCACAAAACGGGAGCGCAGTCGGCCGGAGCGTCCGCTCCAGTCCCCGCCCACCTGCCACCTGCCGCTGCCCGGGCGGTGCCGGGTTCTTCGCCGTGCGGCCCTGCCCCGCGCCTGCCCCGCCCGAGGGAGCGGGCGGACCGCGGGCCGCGCCCTCTGGCCAACTTTCCCCGCGGCCACCGCGCCGCCTCGCGAGACCCGGGGCTGGCCGTGGCCGCTGCTGAACCGCAGGAAGGGAGCGGCCGCTGCGGAGGACGCCCGGCCCGACAGTGCGGCCGGCGGCCCTACCTGGGCGAGGAGGGCGGCGGCGGCGGCGGCGGGGGGCCCCGCGGCCTCCTCTCAGGTACCTCTGCCCCTGGAGCGGCCCGGCCCCTTTTCCAGCCCTCCCGGCGGGGCCGTCGCGTAGGGGCCTTGTTGCGTTTCAGCTTGCGGGGGTGCGGCGGGGGCAGGGGCGGTGACTCGGGCTGTGGCGCCCCCACCCTTCCCTTCCTCCCTTCTCAACGATTTCTCTCTCTCTCCCCGCCGCCCCCCGCAGTCCGGTGGAGCCTAGCGGAGCCCGGACCTGGCGGGGAACGCTGCACCGCGGCCAAGCCCCCAGACCCCAGTGTCGCCACCGTCCATCACCCTCAGTACAGGCAATGGCCTTTGTATCGCCCCACGCACTTGTGACTGACTTGGACACGGAATATTGAGAACCCGCTCGCTTCCGTCCCCACCCCAGTCGCGCTGGGAGTAACCACCTCGGCTCCTTTGGGCTCTTCACTGCTGTTCCTCCTGACTGTTTTCGGCTTTGGGGGCACCATGGACCAAAGTGGGATGGAGATTCCTGTGACCCTCATCATTAAGGCACCGAATCAGAAGTACAGGGACCAGACTATTAGCTGCTTCTTGAACTGGACCGTGGGGAAACTAAAAACACATCTGTCAAACGTCTATCCTAGCAAACCAGTAAGTGTCGACAAGCTGATGCAGCGGCTCGGGTCCGCGGCCTTTCGTGCCCCTGCGCGGGGTCCTCACCATCTTCTTGCTCACCCCCGCCCCTCTTGGGTCAAACAGACCTCTTTTGGTAGACTGCGAAGTATTTTGAGTTCTGAAGTTGCGTGTGTGGGTGTCTATCTTGAGTGACCGAGCCATTAATATCTTCGTGATGAGGTTCAGTTAATTAGTAAGAATGCACAGAAATATCAAGGGACATAAGAATTGGCAGGCATGGAAACAAGAAGACCGTTTTCCTTGGACTTAAAGTCATAACCTAATATAGGATGACAGTTATATCCTTAGAGAGAGAGAGAGAGAAACATTACAGTTTATAGTAGAGCTTTTATTGCTTATTCGACTAAAATTCCTTTTTATTTTCACCCCATGACCCAGAAATTTGCTTACTCTTGAGCAGGGGTATTTTTGGAAATAAGTATGTACCCCTATAAAAATTACACTTTGAAGACTAGTATATATATTTTAAGAAGCAAAGAGTAGTGAGCTTTAGATTCACTTTCCTCTGCCCCTCCCTCCCTCATTTTTCTCCTGTACAGGACACAGAAATTTCACTAATTTAGAAAAGAACAGGCCTTCCATCCCCCTGCCATTTGGTACATCTTTTTACTCCTTTCATATGACCATTTGTAAGTCAATGTGGGAGTGTTTTCCATTCTGAATCATATTGGGGTGTTGCAAAGATAATAAATGAAATACAAAGAATACAGCTCCATCTGTCCCCAAAGGTAGATTGGAAAGGGCATCATTGATAATTAAAAAGTCTTGATAAGTAAAGAAGGCATTTGATCTGTATTTGGGTATTGATGAATTAGGACTGTTTCAGGGGTGCAGTATTAAGTTTAGTTAGTTTAGATTTCTAGAATAACTACAGGAATATTGAGGTTATTGCAAAAATAGGTTTAGAAAAACAGTCCTTAGTTGGCGTTAGCTGTGTTTGTCAGTACCTTGTGATACAAACATTTTTAGTAGAAGAAAGAAAAGCTCTCAGGTATTTAAGTACTTGGAACAAACCATCTGGAACTCTCATTTATTCAGGTCTTTTGTTTGAAAGTTAAAGTTTACACAGGGGGTAACAATTTGTTTTAAAATTGTCTGCTTTACAAAAGATTTCCTATTGCATATGATTGGTTTGGCACAGTTTCGAAGTGGAAAATGGCTTTTCAGGATATCGGAGTTTAAAGCCATAGACTTCCATAGTACTCCTCATAATGTAGCACGATGCCATTCCTAAGCGGGGCCTGTCAGTGTGTGTGCTCCAGTGCACGCTCATGTGAGGATATTCACGTGACATGATTAAACTAAAAGGACTCGGTTTGCATTGTGATAGATTGAGAGTTATACTTTTCTAAAACTTTCTCATTTTGTAAAAACTCAGAGAGGGGCATGAAACCCGCGTGCCTTATCTGCACCCCTCATGGCACTAATCTCCAGTGTGGGGTGGCTGCTGGGGACAGATCAGTTGCTGACTTCTTTACGCCCCGCCCTCCTGCCCTGCCTGCTGCCCGCACACACTGCAGACTGTTTGCAGGCTGTACAAACAGTGTGTGGGCTTTAATTACCTGACTGCCTGACTCTGCGGCAAACCTGGCCTTTTACCTCCTCCAGCAAGTCTCCTCCAAGTGAAGGTACTATCCGAAGGTTACTTGTAGGTTAAGGAGAGTGGGCGGGCCTAGGGGCGGGGCACCCGTGGTTATTTTCCTAGAACTGCACTGAAAACTTCTGTGGTGGTTCGGTTTGACAGGCTTACATTCTGACTTACCACAGCTCAGTCGTCAAACAGACCAACTGTTTAATGATACCCCACAGCCACAGGTGGTCCTCCATATAGAAATTGGAGTCCTACCAGTTTTCTTTGTAAGGTTGTAAATTGAAACAGCAAACATTTTGCAACCTAAGCATGTTACATGACTAACAAAATATATTTATACAGGAAGTTTAGGTTCTTAGGACCACCCACAACGATTGCTTAACATCATCCTGTGTTTAAGTGTCTCAAGTGCTGTGTTGGTGTTTAACAGGGACCATTTCTGACGCCTGGTTCCTTGCACATCTGGGAAGCAGAGTAGGGTCCCAGTGCCCAGTGAGAAGGAGAAAAGGTGGCATCTTGGGGCTGTGCTGCTCCTACCTGGGTCCTGGCTGGAGGAGGGTGTTGGGTCCCTGTGGGTAGCTGCTCTAGGGAAGTAAGTGGAACTGCTAGAGGGGAAAGAATGGAGACTTGAAGTTGTCCTTTTCTCTCTGCAAGAATAGATCATGTGTCTACATGCTGTTAATGGGTGTTGGCAACAGTGTGTGAAATCCTAAGGTCTAGTTGTAAGGTCAGATGTTGACTTAATCACAGACAGTCTCCACAAGGATATTTTAAATCCAACTCCCCCTCCCTTGGTAAACCCACAACAGATATACTCCCCCTACACCCACTGCAAGCACACTTTCTTGGGCTTCATTTATTTATTTAATTTGGATTATTATTGACCTGGCATTCGAATGTCCCTGTGCTAAGCACGAAGGTGAGGTAAGAGTCCTTTGCTGGAGCGCAGGTCCAGTTGGGGGATAGAGACACAAAAGTAAACACCTGATACGATGGGACTAGTGCTGTGCAGGGGGCTGCACTGAGGGCTGCAGACGCACAGGGGAGGGGTGGTCCGCTCTGGAGTTCCAGGGTAAGGGAATGGGGAGCTGTTTTAAGTAAAGGTTCACAGGGATATTTTTCTTAGATAGAAGTTTTAAGCAGAGGAGAGCTTTTTAAAACTTTTTCTCAGAGCTAATGTTGCACTGCAATTCAAACCTAGGTTTGTCTGACTGGCAAGCCACAGGCGCTTAACCCTTACAGTTCCTCTAGGAACTTGGCCCTATCAGCTGTGTACTTGCAAATTATAAGAACTACAAAAAGAGGTGTCCGTTTACATGGTTTGCCATCTGACGGCTGCAGATGAATGGATAATGTAGCCTTAGTACCGTTCTGATGAATATCAACTTAGAGTGAGGTTATTGCTGCTTATGTTGATAAGTTATAGGGAAGATATGGGAGCATAATATCTCAAGACTCAAAGCAGATTGCTTTTCCGTCGTGTCACACCCCTGCTCCTTCGCTGACCCGGAGCAGCCTTGTATTCCGGCATTCTCTGTTGTGTGTCTGCCAGGCTTTCGAATGGCCCGTCAGTGCAAACGGCTCAGCAGGGAACGTCCCCTTGGAGTTCTGGAGGAAGTTCTTTAAGCTCTGTGTTTTGCTTACAGTTGCTGCAAGGAGATAAGGGGTAGAGACAGCTTGGGTAAACTGCGCTTCTATTCCAGAGTTTCTGGATTTCCTGGGGCTTTGGGTGGGCTGGGCTTAGTGGGAGTGCGAGACGTGCTCCAGCAGAAACCTGCAGAATGCCTTTCCCACAGAAAGCATGTTCTGTGCGTGTCTTGGGAACAGCTCTTTAAAGCTCTTTGTCTTGACAGTTATATGTAAGTACTGAAATGTTAATAGTTACTACTTTCAAAGGACTTGGGTCATAGTTCTTTGAACTAATATGTAAGTTATAGATTGCTTTTACTGAGGTATTTGGTAATGTCAAAGTCAGATATACTAAGAACATGCTTTTTTGAGCCCTGTGTCATTATGAGAGACCCATTTAGTTCTTCACATACAAAAGTTCAGTCTTTTGATACCAACTAAGTGACTTCTAGAAATATGAAGTATTTTTGGCTTTGTAAAACTCAACTGCCAGACTCTTGTGAATATTTAAAGTATGCTAGGGATGATACATTGTATCTGCTTTTGATAGCTGATTAAATGTCGCTTTAGGTAATAATATATGTAAAGCTTTTAGGAAGAAAAAGAATCTTCCACCAGTTCAGGTTCGATTTCTGCACGTCTCACTAGCAGGTGCGCCCCTCTCCCTGGGTCTCGGCCACGTCTGTGCAGCGGGGCCGCAGAGCTCTTTGGGCCAGCTGGTTAGGCGGCTGTCTGACCGCAGTGCTGGGGCTCCGTCTCTGGGCTGCTCAGAGCAGCAGCGGCGTGTCTCCAGCCTGGCCATTCAGCCGCCTCCGCTGCACCACTTGTCACCAGCTTCCTCTGTGGTGGAGCGGGGCAGGCCGTGGCAGGGCTGGGCTTGCGTGGGTTTGCTGGCTGCTTGGTGTGGCCTGTGAGCGGCAGGAAGAATGGCGATACTCTTAACAGATACGGCCAAGTATATTTGTATGTCAGTCTGTGCAGCCAGCCTCTTAACAGCAAACCACTTAATTGGTAGTTTAATTAGTACTTTATTTTAGATTTACTGATTCTGTCTTCTGAACCCTTGTTTGTTTATTTATTTATTTTAAAGATTTTTAGTACTTTTAGATTTACTAATTATGTCTTCTGAACCCATTTATTTATTTATTTTAAAGATTTTATTATTTTTAAAGAGAAGGAAAGGGAGAGAGAGGGAGAGAAACATCACTGTGTGGTTGCCTCTCCTACCCGCTACTGGGAACCTGGCCTGCAACCCAGACATGTGCCCTGACTGGCAATTGAACCAGTGACCCTTTGGGTCACAGGCCCTCACTCCATCCACTGAGCCACACCAGCCAGGGCTAAACTCTTACATTTAAAAGGTGCCATGCAATCTTTTTTTGTTTAGTGAGAGAAAAATGAACTTTTGTTACGTTAATCTACTGAGATCTTGGGATTTGCTATAGCAGCTAGCATTACTTACCCTGCCCAACACAGAAACGGGTTTTCAGTCAAGGTAAAGGACAGTGTTGTTAGCAGGTCTGCAGGAGTAAAACTGTCACATTTACAAGTAAAATTTAATTTGAATTGAAATCTCAAAATCTATACTTTTCCTAATATGTACAATCTAAAATAACTCGATGAAAATTCGTTTGATTATTGTGTTGTTTGCTATCACACCTAACCACTGGTTTTTCAGGTATTTAAATTATATGATACTTAAATCGAAGAAACAATTTTTTCAGTTGACATAAAACAATTTTCAAATCCTCTTACCTAATTTAGGCACATGAAAATTTTCTCTATTTTCAATCACAGGAAAATTAAAGAATTCCTTTTCCTTTTAAAACTTCTGCTTATCTGAAGAATATTCAGTTTAAGGCAACAGTATATTTGATTGAGGTGTAATTTGCATACTGTAAAACTTGCCCTTTAACATGTACAAATCAGTGGCTTTCAGTAGTTCACAGAGTTGCCCACTGGTCAGCACTGTCCACTCCAGAACATACTTATCACCCCAAAGAGATACCCCTTACCTGTGAGCGGTCACTCCCCAGTCTCTGTGCCCCCAGTCCTTGGGAGCCACTGATCTGCCTTCTGTCTCTGGATTTGCCTGTTCGGGAAATTTTATGTAAGTAGAATCGTAGTAAATCTGTGGCCTTTGTGTCTGGCTCCCTGTAGTGTTGACAGGGTTCATCCATGTTGTGACAAGTATCACTTCTTCATTGCTTTTTATAGACCAGTAAGCTGCGTGGTACATATCATATTTTGTTTATTCACTAAACAGTTAATGTATTTCATTCTTGAACAAGTTTTGTGTGGATTTGGGAATAAACCGAGTCATGCAGTACCTCTGTGTTTACCTTTCTGAGGAAGTGATGGACTTCCCCACGTGGATAGTCTCACCCTCAGTGTGTGAGGGTTCCATTTTCTCCCCGTCTTGGCCCACACTCGTTTTTGTTGTATGTGTTCTTTGGGAGGGTATTGTGCTCTATTCTGAGAGACTTATGTGCATTTTCATTGTATGTGCATTTTCATTTCTGTGAAATAGATACTGTTATTGTCCTCATTTTACAGATGAGAAAACTGAGGCACAGAGTGGTGGTAGTGGCATCTTGTACAAGTTTCTTAATATTCTTCGTCTGTCTCTGCCGTGTTCATGTGTAAGTCCAGCACCACCTCCCCCTTGGTTAGCTACTCAAGGTCATTGCTTTTTAAATTCTCTGTTTTTCTCTCCTGTATCATAAGTTTTTTCCCCATTCTACTAGATTATTCATATTGGCATATAAACATGTTATTTCTCTGTTCTTAAAAAAACAAAAACACAAAACAGTAAAACAAATAAGGCCAGACCTTTTTTTTTTTTTTTTTGAGGATATATATTTATTGATTCTAGAGAGAGAGGAACATCGATGTGAGACAAACATTGATCAGTTGCCTTCTGTACGTGCCCAGACCAGGACTGAGCCCGCAACCTTGGTAGGTACCTGACCGGGATTGGAACCCGCAACCTCTTGGTGAACCAGACCACACTCCAGCCAACTGAACCACACCGGCCCGGGCCCAGACCCTCTTTTGTTTCCACTTCCCTTCTAGCTGTTGCTCTGTTTCTGTCCTTGTCCGTAGTGCAGACCTCCTTACAAGTGGTGTATATTCACAGTCTCTAACCATACTCCTCTCCTTTCCTCTAACATCCCTTCCAGTTAAGTTTCCCCTACTGCCCACCCAGAGTGCTTTATCAAGGTCAGTAGGGGTCTCCACACTGCAGGGTGCTTGGAGGGAGTGCAGAAGTAAACTGAATAGAGTGACAGAAGGATGCTGGGAGAAATGACAGAAGCCCGGAAATACTCAAATGTCCATCAGTCAGCTGCGGTATGTCTGCATGAAGGAGCCTCACTCACCCGTCCGAGAGAATGGGGAGACATCCTCACACTGCTCAGGCGTGATCTCCAGGGCGGGTGAAGTGAGAGAACAGGGCACAGAAGAGTAGGTGTGGTGCGTTGCTGTTCACATGGGAAAAGCAGGCGGTACTGGTGCCTGTGTTCAGATCCACGGTGGTGGGAAAGAGGAGCATTGGAAGGGTGACTCAGAAGGAGGGGGGAAGCAGGGGCAGAAACTACACCCCTTCGAGTGGACATCATTCTCTGATTTTTACTCTGTTGCTATATAATTTAAAAAGTTAAATAGGGAAAGTAATTCCTACGTGGTAACACAATAATTTGATGATTTAATGTCAGGATGGAGACATGACTGCAGGAGGAATTATCCCAAGTAATTTGGAAACAGTGCTTTACCTATGTATTTCTAGGGGTGTGTGTATAAGGGCTGTAGAAAGTGTCAGAAAATTTTAAACTTCACTTGATGTTGTTACTGTTTTGAGATTGTATCTAGTGGGATGAAACATATAAGTAAGGTTGCTAATGGCACATGTTTTTTAATGTCATTAGGAAGCAAGACTTTCAAGGCAAGAGAAGATACAAAAAAATAAGTAGAAACCATATACTGCCCTATTAATGTAATTAAGAAATGTCAGTATGAACTTTTAAAGTATCTCTTTCTAAAAAAAAATACATACTTTCTAGCTTTCCTTAGTGAAGAATCTTAGAAATAATGACAACTAACAGTGAAGTACTCTTAGATCCCAGATTTTGGTCTTTAGAAAGCATTTCCCATGAAAAGGAACCAAGGTTCCTGGCTGAGGCACCTGGGGCATTTTGTGTCTGAAAGCAAAAATATAAAATTCTACAAGTTCATCATTATACTTATCCCAAACCCTTGATGTGTGGCACCTGAGGACCGTAGATCTTACTCAGTGTGACGGTTTCTGTTACGATTGTCTTTACTATAAAAAGCTCTTTTCCTACCCATGTAGAATATATAGTCTATTTAAAAATTGTTACAGTTTTGCTTGGATTTGATACATGTAAGAGTGGTTGATATAGCTACTATCTAACTGTTTCAATAGATTTTAAGGAACATTTGCCTGTTTCTCAGTTATGAAATAGGACTTCTTATGGGGACTACACATAAATGCTTTAATTGTAAATACTTGAATGCTAGCAGTGGGAACTCTTAGGAGATTTATTGTAAGTACAAAGTAGAGCAGAGAAACCAGAACGTATTTCCTGCTGGGGGTTGCTTGTAGAGAGGGGTGCTGCATCTCTGTGCAATTGAGTGGATTTTTCTTTCGTCTCCTGTTTTTGAAGAATGTACAGAGCTATCCGAGAAAGTGGAGGGAATGATGAAACCTGTTAAATCGTTTATGTACAGCTATAACCAAATTTAAATGGCTTTTGAATTAAAACCAGTAAGTTGTTCTGCATGATGTTAGTAAGGAAAAAATAAATCTTATGTATACTTTTAGATGAAAAATACTGATGAGACAATACAAATACCTCTGGCAACTTTCAAATTTTATCTCGTTGACTTTTAACGGAAGGCCAGCCACCTCCTTATTTATAGCTTGAAGATTTATAATTATAGTCCCGTATACATTGCATTATGTCTGAAAAGACAGACTTCCAATTTACCTGTCTTCTGTTTTTTTTTTTTAATTTGGTAATTACCCATATTTCATCGTACCTACAATAAATAGGCTACCATTTGCTGAGTTATTAATGTCTTAAATGGAATTTGGAAAAAGAAAATTCTTAAACTGTGTCCGATTCCTGCTTATTTGTGCCTAAAGGGAGTTTACCCATATTTAGGCATATTACTCCCAGCCTTTATTTTGTATAACCAGAAAAAGTTGAATTCTTTTCTTTGTCCCGTTTCTCAGTTGACGAAGGATCAGAGGTTGGTGTATTCGGGCAGACTGCTTCCCGATCATCTGCAGCTGAAAGACGTTCTCAGAAAAGTAAGCGGATTTCTACCACTGCGTGCCGCCAGACACAGTCCAAGTGTGAGAGCAGAGTCGTGCTGAAATTCTGTGGGTGTCCAGCCGTTCAGTTTGCAGATACTAAAACCCACCCACTTGGGTGGCATCACAGGCTAATGTGCACTAGAGTGTAAGGAACACAGTGACAGATTTCAGTTAGTTCAGGTAGCAGTGGTGCATATCTGTCTGAGGCTAAATCTGAAATGGGATTATATATTTGTCTTTGGGTGTTTGGCATTTTCTGTAAGAAAACACTATCAGTTCAGCAGTAGCGCTGGAGAAGGGCGTTCCGGGTGTGGTGAGGATTTTCCCTGACACAGTCTGCTGCCTTACATCCCCCTTGACCAGACTGCATGACATTATAATACAGGTTTCTTGGGTTAGGAGTTCATTGCAGGGCAAGAATCAGAAGGAAGCCCAAGTGTCCGTCAGTTAGCAACCTTTGAATGTTGGTGCCTAGAGCGAAAATGTATTTCAATAAGTTTTTTGACAATCAGCTGGTGTGCTGGTTTTTTTAAAGTGGTGGCTTTTCTCTCATGTTTATTTGTGGAATTTATACTTTTATAACTTTTCTGCATTTGCGATACTGCTTTTTGTTTGTGAATGTAGCAAAATTGAATATATAGCTTTGATATTTTTGCTCAGAACTTTTACTTAAGTCTTTTTAATAGTTTATTTTTTTATTGGATTTTTTCATTACCATTTATTCCCTTATGCCCTCTTCCACCTCCACCTACTCCCCTCCCCCTTGACGTAATTCTTAATGTCGTTCTGGGTGGCCCTGATCTGACTTAGGGAATTTTTCTCCTCCTCTTTTTGTTTGTGATTACCTGTGGGAAACTTGAAGAAATCTTATACCAGTATATTCTTTCTGTTTAGATAGTTGGACATTTTAACTTTGCCAGTGTGACTTCTTGCTGTCACTTCCTTTTTAATCATGTAGTTCCAGGTTGCCAAGATGGTTTAATATCTTCTTTCTCCCTCAAAAATAGTGGAATTTGTAGCAGGTCCCCCCTCCTTTGTGAGAGATTTTATTTTTTTAGAGCAGTTTTAGGTTGAGCGGACCAAAAAAAAGTTAGGTAGAGATTTCACATACATCCCCCCGCCCCCCATGGACACAGGCTCCCCCACTAACAACACTTAGTAGAGTGTACGTTTGTTACAATTGACAGGCCTACATCACGGACACATCACTGTCACCCGGAGCCCGTGGCGTACACTAGGGTTCCCTCTTGGCGTTGCACTTCCCGTGGGTGCGGACAAGTGTGTAATGACGCGGTCACCGTTACGGTGTCGCACAGGGCGGGTGCACTGCGCTGAGAGCCCTCTGTGCCTCGCCTTTTCACTGTGCTCTGTTTTTATTCTTAAAAACATTATGGCTATAGACTTTTTGAAATAGATATTTATTTTATTATTTTAACCCAAAGATAGCTAGTTTGCACAGGGATACTCTTTTAAAAGGTTCTTGCTGCCAGAAATGTTTCTCAATCAAAGGACTGTTGGCCCCTTATATAAAACATTTTGAATAATATGTTCACATTTTTAGTAGACCTTAGAACTGTTTTTGTTAAAGTCACTGTATTCCTTTTTTTTCCAATGAAATGCTACCCTTAGCTTTACTTGTTTCGTTATAAACTTTTACAGAAGCTTTTCCCCAAAGGTGAATCAAAACGAATAATACTATGACTTCATTTGAGTCATAGGACCTTTGAAAGTAGGTTTCTAAGGGTAAAGATCTTGTAGTTGGATGCTTCGTATGCTCTGTATTCTGAAGCCAGGGGACATTGTAGACCAGGAGCGCCTTCTGTCTTCCTTGCCGGACACATTGCGTGGCGCACTGGCTCTGAGACTGCCTCCTCTTCACGTTCTCGCCCGATTCACTTCTGTCTGTAAACTCCTAAATGAGGCAGCTGTGGTCGTGCTTCTCAGTTCTGTGCGAGACTGTGGTGCACGTTTCTCTAACTGTGCTCTAGCGCGCTGGACTCATCTTCTGTCAGTGTCGTGAGCATCCTTGGGGGCCGGCCGACTTCTGCCTTTCTGGGATCCTCCTCGGGGTTCAGCACAGCTCTAGGTTTATGGTGGGCAGCTGATAGAGGCTTAGTTTCTGCCTTAGCCTCTATCAGGCTAAGCCTTAGTTTCTGTTGTTTCTCTTTCTTACAGCTGGGCATCTTCCGTATCTTCCTGCCCCTTTCCTTTGTCATACTCTGTTTTCTTTTTTATTTTTTTGCAGTTGCTGAGCTATGCTGTGTCCTTCCCTGTCCTCCTGTATTCTCTTTCCCTTCCCTCTCTCACTTACCTGCTTCATGCCTGAGTATAGATATGCTTGTGTAATCGCTAAGCTAAAATGTCAATCCTAATCATTATTAGAATATTTTTTTAGTCATGTTTGTAGGTTTATGGAAACATGAGATATTTACAGAATTTAGTTCAAATACATGCTTTATATAAATATAAAATAAATTTTGACTTAGAAAATAAACTATACATCACCTCATTAAAATCAAGGCAAATGAGATGATGGTGACATTGTTTGAGTTTATTTATTATAGCTGCAAAGTCCTCAGTGAAGGAAATGTCTTTACTACTCAGAGTTTGCGGGTCTGAGCTTCAGTGTGACCATTGCAGTTCTGATGTTAAGGTGCTGGGTGTTTGTACGCTGAAATCACAGGCGGCGGGACACAACTCGACAGCACACTGTTGGCTTCCAGACTCCTTCGTGTACGAAGCAGTCATTTTCTTCACCCAGCGGTTACTGAGTATTCTGACCACTGTCTAAGCATGGAGAAAATACTGAATTCAGAAGGGCTCCAAATTCTAAAATGGTAAATTTACCTTGAAATGGCAGCAGTTCCTTACTAAAAATGGGTCTGCTAGAAGGGAACTTAAGTTCTGAGTTGAGTGTTTCAGCTAAGCTGCTACTGACGTTTCACCTGCACCTTTCCCAGTGCAGTGCCGCCCTTTCAGTGCGCTCTTCTTTGGTTTCAGCAAGACGAGTATCACATGGTCCATCTCGTGTGCACTTCCCGGACTCCTCCCAGCTCTTCCGACTCCAGCGCTAGCGCCGGCACGGAAGGTCAGGAGGGCCTGCTATCAAGCAGCGGCAGTTCTGTGAGTTGTCGCGAGAGGGGGACGTGTGGGCGTCTCCTGATTATCCCTGTTTTGCCTCTAAAAACTAAGTGAAAGAACAGGACAGTCGGAGCTTGTGGGTTGTACGATTGTGATTTGAATGGCTTGATTTGGGCATGTAAACTTTGTTTTTAAAATCTAACACACAGTGCTGTCCCTTGGAGCCTGTTCCCTGGGAGTTAAAATTTACTGTGTGTGGGTCAGTGATAGATCCAGTCTTCAGGGGCTTAGTTACTGAAATACTAAGGAGACAGAGTTATGCATGGTTATATAATATAACCTCCAAGGCCAGTAAAATTTCACAAGTATTTAAGGTGTTTAATATAGTATATTTTACTCAAGGTGGATTAAATTATTTGAGTTTTCAGCATGCTATATCCTAAGTAGATTGCTCGGTCAAGAATTTATGTTCTAAAATGACTGAATTTGTGCACACAGTCCTCTGCTGGAGCAAGTCGCTGAACCTGCTGTCAGCGCTTCCAGACTCGGGTGCTCACTTCTCCTGCCTTACCTTTTCGTTTACCCAAAATTGTTTTGGAAATTCTTCTTACTAGATATTCTTTACCAGTTTTAAAGATACTGTTCCAAGTGCTTTTACATTAAATTATTTTTGGTTTCCAGTAAAAGTTTTATATGACATGTTTGGAGGTGAGAGACGATTCTTATCAAGGATCTAGCTGGAACTTAAAGGAGGGGGTGAGTGGAGATAACTAGTTGATAGCTCTTCCAGCAGATACTAGTTAGTGGCTTAAGAACTAGATCCTCTAGTGGCTGTGTTTACTGAGTATGGCCTCAGTGGGCAGTGTTCTCTAGTACCAGTCACGGGAATTCAGCCTAGGTTAAACTGAAGTGTGCTTTGTCAGGAAGCCCAAGGGCCTTAGCCGTCCCCACCTTGCACAGGAAGGGGCAGAACACAGGCATCGGCCTGGTATTCCGTGTGTAATCTTTGGGCACAGTTGTGGTGTCTCAGTTTTTGTTGAGAAAGAATCCTCTGACTTGTCACGTGGTTCCTCGGCCACGATTTCCTGTCATTAGTATATACATTCAGTTTTTCAGGGTGCATTATGAAAATCTACACGTGTCAAAAGAAAAAGAAGTTGAACTCCCCTTAACGTTTTATGACTGAGAAATTCCAGTGGGATTTGAAAATGTCTTAGAGCTCTAGTCATGAGAGAGTCATCTCATAAGGGCAGAAATCCAGAGAAACCAGTCTGGGCTGCCAAAAGACTAGGCCTTTCTTTAATTTTTAATTAACCACCTTTTCGTGGTCCATTTAATGACAAATCTTGCTGAAAAAGAGGCCTTTCCAAATTCATGTCCCTAAGAATCAGACTGCCTGGTCAGATATTTGGTACCTATTTTGTGTGAAGTAACATCTTAGAGAAAGCTTTTGTTAACTTTGCAAAAGACGGATGTCCCAGGACCTCCCACAGGCTGGGACACGGGAAGGTGGATGTGCAGAAAAGCAGCCTGTCCCTGGGGGGTGGTGCCGGGAGGGGCAGTTCCAGCTAACCTGGAGGGCGTTCAGGGCACGTTGTACCCAGGGGTTTTCAGTGGGAGAACTCTAATTTGTAGAGGATATAACTGTATTTTAAATCTACACAAACCCCTTGATAAGCTGTTTTCAAATGGCAGCAAACTGGGGTGCTCTTCGGGGCTGCATTGTTTCCGGTGGGTGAGTTGGGTGAGCGACTGAAACCATGGGAGCACGAGAAATTCTGACTGGTATCCTGTTCATCAGAAAACTATTTGTTGGTGGTATCTGTAAACTGACAAGTTTAGAAGTAAAAGGAATCTTGAAAATCTAGTTCAATGTTATTTTTTTGTAGGAAAGCCGAGACTCGGAGGTTAAGTGAAATTTTAAGGTTATGTTCCTTGTTAATGTCAGATAACACCAGATCTGATTTCTAGCATGTTCCTCATACTTGGAAACCAGTGCGTTACTAATTGCATGTTACTCTGTAGCTGGCACATAGTAACTGTGTAAATGGCACAGAAATTCGTACCATTACTGAGCACTTTCTGTGTTCCAGGCATTGTGAAAAGAGCTTTGCATGCCTTAATGTAATCTCACGATTTTGTATACAGTTACTCCACTGCTTAGCCTTTTCTAGCTGATAAACTGTTGTATGATGAAGCAATTCTGATTTTTCTGAAATCTTCAGCCTCATCAGAATTAAAGTATCTCAAGATTCAAGTTAGTAAATTCCTAAAATTCACTCTTTGCAGAGGGATTTCATAAATACCTGTTTAGCAATGTGTCTAAAATCTCATGATGATGGTCATGAATGCAGTCTTCTTGAAAAAGCAATTGCATTTCTGTTTGTAGAGTCCAGACCAGTCAGGATCAACAACTCCATCGTCCAGTGCGGAAACCTTGCCACTAGCTGTCAGCGCCCCCCCGGAAGGGCTGAGGCAGCGCGTCCTTCCACAAGTGCAGACCGACCCGGCCCAGAGTCCCCGGTTCCCGTATGTCATGCAGGGGTGAGCGGGAGCTGTGGGCCTCTTCACCACTCTTCCTCCTGATTGTCCTGGGAGCCCTCTGCAGGGGTCCAAGCGCATTTCAGAGCTGCCCCTCTACCCGACCACATGTCTTGAGAACAGAGGGCTCAGGCGAGCAGTGCTTTTAAAAGCCGCTCGCACATTAGAACCATCCAGGGCAGTACTGTTTGGTTTTTAATGTCTGTGCTAGTCACCTGGGGATCTTGTTAGGGTGCAGGTTCCGGTTCAGTAGGATGACTTGTAGTCCAGAAATTAAAGTTTAGAGAAATGCTTTCCACTTCTAGAGCATTGAAAGACATGCTTTTTACCTTGTCATGGCAGCAATGTAGACAACCAGCTTCCTGGACAAGCTCTGGCGGCCGGATTCCCTGTGTACCCTGCGCTCAGCCCGCTGCAGGTGCTGTGGTGGCAGCAGATGTACGCGCATCAGTATTACATGCAATAGTAAGTGTGTGCTGGGCCTCCTTCACTCGCTGCGGTGTTCGCTTCATTGTCCGTGGTTACCCTAAGTCACTTAGTTTGGGGTTGCATTTACTGATGTGTTTCATTAGCTTTAAAAAATTACAATTATTTTTGTGGCTGGTGTGGCTCAGTGGATTGAGCTCCAGGCTGCGAATTGTAAGGTCACCAGTTTGATTCCCAGTCAGGGCACGTGCCTGGGTTATGGGCCAGGTCCCCAGTTGGGGGCATGTGAGAGGCAACCAACCAATGGACATTGTTTCTCTTGCACACCGATATTTCTCTCCCTCTCTTCCTCCCTTTCCTCTCTCTAAAAATAAATTAGTATCTTTAAAAAAATAAAAAATTATGAGGGAGTTCACAGGCATCTCAGCAGATACTTTTTAAGAAATCATTTGGCTGAAGGAAAAATGGTTTGTAGCAACTAAACCTCTACCTCTACATAGAAAGCTCTACCTCTCCCTCTCGCCTCTCATTATATTGAGATGCTTTAATACAACGTTTTATGTATTTAAGAGGAGAAAACATAGGAAAGTTGCACTGGGAGGCAGCAGATCTCCATGAAGAGATCAGACATTGAGTGAAAAGAAACAGAGAGAATCACACGTCAAGGAGGCTCGTGTCTGTAGGACACGGTGGTGGCGAATGCATTCCTGCGCGGTCAGCGTTCTTGGGAGGCCTCACTGCCGGTCACATCCCAGTGTGCCCCTGCGGACTTCCTGTGCTTCCTTTGGCATTTCTGGCTTCTCTCTAATGTCCCCTTTTCCTGTCTCTCTGATTCTGTTATCCTCTTCATCCTTCTTCTCACTCCTTTTGTGTCCTTGGACAGCCCTCCAAATCAGGGCCCGCAACCCCCAGTACCGGTCAGTGGCCTGTTAGGAACCAGACCGCACAAGAGGAGGTGGGCGGCAGGGGAGCTGTGAAGAAGCTTCAGGCTTCCTTGCGTTACTGCCTGAGCTCCACCTCCTGTCCTCACAGTCTGCCCCGCCTTGCTCCTGGAAATACTGTGTCCCAGGAAACCGTCCCCGGTGCCAAAAAGGTTGGGGGCCGACGCTCTATGGCAGCGCTCCTTGTGCAGCTAGCGGTGTCTGTGCACTTACCATGTGCCTGGTGATGCTCAGTCTGGCAGGGGAGGGGCAGGAGTCCCCTCTCCTCACAGTGCTTTCTCCTGGGCCTTGCTCTCAGCGCCCTGGGGTGGCGCCCAGCTCCTCCTCTCCTGGCCTCATCCCGCGTCTCCACCCAGTAGCTGGGAGCATCCACGGGGCTGTCAGCCTTTCCCTAAGTTCAGTGTGTCCAAAATCCGACTCTGCCGGCCTCTGAAGGGCCCTCTCGTGCCTGACTCCTGTCAGTGACACTGTCTCTTCTGCCATTCCCCATGCTCTTACCCAGCCTTGATTCTGCTTCTGTTGTCCCTGAACCCAGCAGATGACCAGGGCGAGCTACTGTGTCGTTTCTGGCCTCCGTCCTTCCCTGGTATCTCACTGCCCATTTTTTACCCAGATCTTTTCTCATTTAGACCCACTTGACTGCCTTCGCTGTTTCTCCCTTTGGGCTCTTGACTGTATTTCCTTCAACTGCTGCCCGTTATCTCGCTTGACATGTAATCCAGTCAGTCATTCATTCCTCATCCCGCCCCCCCAAGTGTGTCAGCTGAAGCTACGGTGCGAACTCTGTGTCCTCCGCTCTCCTTCGACTGTGCCCCGCAGCGCTGCCTTCTCTGTGCGCCTCGTGTTCCCATTGTTCTCCTGCGTGACCTCAGGTGGGCCGTGCGCACCGTAGCTGCTGCCATGGCGACATGGTGGTTATCCTTGAGTGACTGCTTTGTGCCCAGTGCCCAGTAGATGTTTATGCCCCCGACTCCCTCTCGGAAGAGAAACGTGCGAGGGGAGTGGGGCTCATCATGGATCGCTCCTAGATCACCTCATCTCACGCACATCATCTGCCTTTGGAGCCTTCGAGCTCTCACACTTCAGGAGATAGCTTGCCCATGCGTTAGAACATCTATGAGGCACAAGCGTTTTGGAACTAAAAGCCCTATGCAAAAACAAGGTATTAATTAGCATACAGGCTTAAATAGGCTTTCGTAGCCTAGGAAATTTCTGTTTTGTTTTACTTTGCTATGTTGGTTTTTAAACTTTTGATTGTACAAGAATTTGAACACACCAAAAGCTAGCCTGGCAAAGTGAGTGCTGTGCTCTCACGCCCAGCTTCAGCACCTCCCAGCTCACGGCCGTCTTGTTGCACAGCTCCCGCCGCGTGCTGGGTTACTGAAAGCAAATTCAGGTGTATTACCATTTTACTGGGGGCATTCTATAGGGAGAGTTATTCTGATTTTCAAACAATTATAAGCAAACTTCAGGACCACAATTCTTTGTAAGTTTGACAAAGGATCTAGACCAGTGGTCCCCAGATGGAGTTCCCAGAAGTCAGCTTTGGGGTTGAGGGATTGTGACCTGGAATCTAGTTAATATCTTAAAATACTAATACAGATCCTTTACCATAGACGGTGGTCACAAAGAGTGATGATTAGTGAGGCCAGGGTTGGAGGATCAGGTGGTGGGTGTGGGGGATTCATTCCACGGAGGACAGAAGGGGCCATCAGTGAGAAGGTCGGAAGAGAGAGCGGGTCACTGCCTTGTAGTGCCTTTGGTGCAGGGGGAAAAGGGTGAGTCGGGTGGCTGCTCTCCCCATTCCCGTCTCCCTCCCCGGCTGGCCTGATGGCCTGAGCACTGCAGTCTTGGTCCTGCTCCCACGAGGAGGTTCGAGCTCACCCAGGAGATGGGGGGCAGGGCAGTGATCGCCCATGGCAGGCTCGTGGGAGATACACACGGCTTACCCTGGAGGCTTGAGAAACATCCTGTGGTGTGGGGGAGTGTGTTCCTGTCTAACATTCACTTTGGTGACTCTTCCAGTCAAGCTGCAGTCTCGGCTCAGGCCACACTGGACGCCACCCCTGCCCAGCCCGCGCCTTCGCAGTCCCTGAACCTGGCTCACGTTCCTGGTGAGGAGCCCCCGCCCGCGCCAGACCTAGCGGCCCAGGACAACCGGCCCATCAACGAGAACGTCCAGATGAACGCGCAGGGAGGGCCGGTGCTGAACGAGGAGGACTTCAATCGGGACTGGCTGGACTGGATGTACACGTTCTCCCGCGCTGCCATCCTCCTCAGCATCGTGTACTTCTACTCCTCCTTCAGCCGCTTCGTCATGGTGACGGGGGCCATGCTGCTGGTTTACTTGTGAGTGACGCGCTCGCTTCCAGTTCTCTCTCTGGCTTTCGGAAACTGTCCGGTGCGGGCCTGCGCGTGGCCGTCGGCCGAGAGTGCTGGACTGGTGAGGGAATGCGGGTGTCGGGTTAAACAGGTCTGGCCTCAGAAGCAGGGCAGTTATATTGAGTGAGAACATTGATCAGAATTGTCCGGAAGCAAATTTTCCCTTTATTGTTGCTTATAAAAATTGTTAATTCAGCCAGATGTGCTGTATCAATTATTTAGAACTTCAGGAAGTATATGATTCATTCTTGTTTTTTAAGTTTTTATTTTAGAGAGAGAGAGAGAAACATCAGTTTGTTGTGCACTTATTTATGCATTCTTTGGTTGCCTCTTGTGTGTGCCCCAACCTGGAATCGAACGTGCAGTTTTGGTGTGTCAGGCCAGTGCTCCAACCAGCTGAGCTACCCGGGCAGGGCCTATTCATTCTTCTACACAGATGTTCTTTTTAATTATAGTTACCAGTAGTAAGTTCTGTAGATACAGGGCAGATTCTTTTCTTCATAAGTAGACTAATTTTGCCTTGCCTCCTGATTCCCCAAGAGGCAAACAGATAATCTAGTTGAATTTCATTTTGAAAAATAGCAAAGAAAAGATTTTATGACTCCTGACATGTTCTAATATCTAGTGTGGAGCCAGTTAAGCCCATGACAGACTTTCAGACTGAAAATGACTTCTGCTTTGCTATCCTTACTTTGAGAGGGGTATTTCTTGGTGTAAAGTAGGTAATACAGTCTTTTCATTTATTACAGTTCTAATCATTTTTCTCTTGTAGGATGCTAATGTTTCACAATTTTACAAGTAAAAACACTTGTGACTTCTTTTTTATTTTACTGACCAGGCACCAAGCTGGATGGTTTCCTTTCAGGCAAGAAGTAGGTCAGCAGCAGGCCCCCCGCAATAATGCAGGAGTTCACGATGGGCAAGACGCAGACAACCTGGAACTTGAAGAAATGGTATGCAAATGAGGTTCTGGTATACTTTGAATACAGGTGTGTCCTCAGCACTGTGTGAGACCAACGTGATACAGGAATCTCGGGGTGTTCCGTCAGTTTTTGTGGATTAACACATGAAGGAAAGTAAACGTGTAAATTGTGCGGTTTCATCCTGGAGAACTCAGTCATGTGTTAGAATTAAATGGGAAGAATTAATGTTATTCTCCTTAAAATAGCCTAGAAAGAGAATTATACACATGGTAAGAATTTGTTGTATCAAATTGGCAATTATCCCTTTGAATTCAAACACCAAGCAATTTATCAGTTTTGGATTTAACACAGATTCCTGTTGACCAGCTGTGTACCACTTTCCATTTTCATTCTCAGATTTGCTCTTGCTGTAGGGAAGAACTTACCTCTCTCCTTGTCTGTCACGAGTTAACGCTGGCTGTTTGACTAACAGCCAGGAGTCACTCAGGAGTCCCTTTCTCGCTTTGTTTGCTAGGAGCGCATTATGGACGACGGGCTGGAAGACGAGAGCGGCGAGGACTCGGGGGAGGATGCTGGCGCGCTCCGCAGGCCGGGGCTGGTGGCGTCCGCGTGGTCTTTCATCACCACCTTCTTCACTTCGCTGATACCGGAGGGGCCTCCGCAGGCTGCCAACTAGGCCCGAGACTGCCAGCTGCCAAGGAGGGTCTGACTGTAGGACCGTGTTTTAAATAACAGTGCAATTTCAAAAGAATCTATTACTTCTTTCCCATCATCATGTACAGAGGTGTTTTTCTTTAAGCTTCTCCTGCATATGAATAGTTTAAGCACAAATGGACTACTAAATGTGTGATTTTTTAAAAAAAGATCCTAACAAAACATAGCATAACAATATTGGTCTTCCAGGTTTATTAATTTCAATTATGTGTATTATACCAGACAGACCTATATGTGCATCTTACTTCTTTAAAGAGCTGCTTCACATAGAAGTATCTATAATAAGCCTGCCCTTCAATCTATAATTTGAATAAATATTATCTATTTTCTGTGAATTATCCTAAAAGTTTTAAACAGAATGACCTCATAGTTTTTAAAAGATTATTATTTACCTAACATGTGCTAGTAGCATCTTGCCCAGCCATAAAGCAATAAACTTCTGAATAATCTTAATTTTGACATTTGAATAAATACTGGGAACTTTCAATTTTAAGGGCAAGTGTCCCACCATTTGGAATTGGTACCTTAAAAAAAGGCAGCTCTTCAATGGAATTAATAGTGATATAACATGTTTGATATAAGCAGTACTTTTATAAAATACGATGTGCTGGAAATCATTCCCTGTAATTTTTTAAAATAAAAGGTCAATTATGGTAAACTGTCTTATGAGTTGTTTGTTTAAATTCTTCAGTAATGTGTGCAGTATGTGCAGAAAACCCATGCAAATTCAAGGAGTTGGGAAGGTCTTCAGGGTCATTTCCACCTCGTTCCATCCCAGGTCGCTGTCTCCTAGTTCTCAGGTGGTCTGAAACCTCACTAATTTTTAGAGAAAGTCCCTGTATAAGCCAGTTCCATAGTTATGTGAAGGGAGTAAGTTTCTCATAGGGCAGCTAATTAAAATTGAACCGATGAGGATGGGAGGACCTAGCATGGAAGAACTTTGTCTCACATGTAATGTATTAACAGCTATGATAGAACAAAGTGGAAGATTAAGAAAACCCATGAATTATTCTCTAAATTGTTTATTCATAACAGTGACATTTCAAGGGATAACTGGTTGGCCCTTTGAAAAGTAAAATTAGTTTTCTGTGTATAGATGTCAGTCAGGACGTTGTAGTTGAATTTGAGCAGTTGAACCGTGGTACTAGTAATAGAAAATATAGATAAATGTCTATATAATGCTGAGGTGAGAAAGTACCTTTATTCCTAAAAAACAGTTGCTGTGTGTATAATATTTTGACATACATAATTAAAAGGCAAACAATTAAGAAGAGAATTAGGTAATTCAGGTTGGGTGGCTGAGTTGGTTGGGTTCATCTTGTACACCAAAAGACTGAGGTTTTGATTCCCGGTCAGGGCACATACCCAGGTCGTGGGTTTGATCCCCAGTCAGGCTTTTATGGGAGGCAACAATGATGTTTTTCACATCCATGTTTCTCTCTTCTTCCTCTTTATCTAAAATTAAAAAAAAAATCCTCAGCCGAGAATTTTTTTAAAAAAGTAATTCAGCTAAAAAAACAAAAGCACTTCATTAGGAAATGGACAAGCATCCTCTCTTAGCTTGGGCTGCTGAAACAAATGAATGGGTGACTCAAACAGTAGACATTCATTTCTCCTGGTTCTTGTGTCCGGGAAGTCCAGCATCAAGGTGCTGGCAGATTCCGTGTCTGGTGAAGGCCCACTTCTGGGTTTGCAGAGAGTTGAAACAAGGTCTCTCCTGTCTCCTAAGGGCACTAACCCTATTCATGAGGGCTCCACCCTCCTGCCCCAGTTACCTCCCGAAGGCCCCCCCTCCTGATACTTTCACACTGGGGATTAGGATTTGCGGGGGAGGTCACCAACACTGAGTGCGTAACATACACGCACAGGCAATAAACATGAAAATGAGTAATGAGTACAAGTGAAAACCATCAAATCGGTAAGATAATAGTGCTCGCGAAGCTACAGGGGTAGGTAAAACCGTATATATATATGTATGTATATATATATATATATATATATATATATATGGCCCATCCAGTAAGGATCAATTTTTCAAAATGGCACAGAATCGTTCAGGGTCATCCTGTTCCTAAAGAGGAGTCTTCTTAGCATGGCCTGCACAGTCCTGAGAGGTCAGGCCTTGTTTCCTTTTCACATCAGTTTCTCTCTCTCTCTCAAAAAAATAAAATAAAAAAATAAAAAAAATAAAAGAGGTACCTGGCACTTCTCTACCTCCTTGGAGTCTCAGTCAGTGGGAGGTTCTTCCCAGCACGGTGAGGTCTCCTCCCCAGTGCCGGCAGGGCCGCCAAAGATCTGTCTCCCTTCTCCAGCGCGAACCTCGGTGGTCACTGCCGGGCATCCTTCTCGGGGTAAACCCTCTGGGCCCTACTCCGGGGGGCCATGTTCTTGAATTTTCTCACCAAAGCTTTCTTCCTTGATCCTGCTGCTAAATTCTCTTGCACTCTAATTGACCTGCTTTCCAACCGGAGCACACCGGTTCACGTGGTGCGGGGAGTCCTTCCACCCCAGTGTTCCACAGCCAAGGAGAGCTGGCGAGACCCAGAGAGGCGGAGAGAGAGTCAGACCTGCAGGGGTCTTTACCAGGGTTGCTCCTCACAGAGGGCGCCTAGGAGAGAGGCTGCCAGCATGTGTTAATTTATGTAATTAACCATAAAAATTATTACAGTGCTTTAAAAATTGTTATTACCAACACTGAGTATTTTTACATTCCTGGCTTGGGGCTAAGTGCTGTACCTGCATTAAAAAAAATTGTTTGAATTCGTCTGTTGTACCTCAGAACTTGAACTCTAAAATTATTCAAATAAGACATGTGGAGAGTTCAGTTTGGGTGATTAGCTTGTTTTGCACCGGCCTTTCTGCTGAGCAACTTGGAAAAGAATATATATATATATATATATATGGTGGGGCCACCCCAAAACTGGAATTATCTTGTGGAGGATGGGCCCCTTGCAGTACAGTCTTCCCCCACTAGGTGAGTGCTCTAGGAACCCATCCGTGTCAGTGCACCAGCTGGCGTTGTTGCAAGAGGCTGTGAGAGGCTTCGGTGCATTTTTTTTGAAGACTGTTCCAGTGCATTTGCCCATTTCATGGCAGTGATTTACAAGTGCGCCTGCCCACACTGCACCGAGTGTTCAGCAATTTTTTACCAAGAATGTCATGACCCCTGTGCCCTACCCTCCTTCCCTATTCACCCAGTCTCGCCCCTAGAGACTTTTTTTTGTTTCTCTGAATGAAAAATGTCCTCAAAAATAAATGCCTTGTAGATGTGGAAGAAGGGAGACAAAAGACAGCAGAAGCACTAAAAGGCGTCAAAATCAATGAGTTCAAAAATCGTTCTAAGCCACAGAGAAAACATCTTGGTAGATGTATTGCATCAAATGTAGGCTACTTTGGAGGTGACTGAAGTTCAAACAGGTAAAAATAAATACACAATTTTTAATAAATTCCATTTTAGGGGCCCCCCATATATATATATGCACATACATATACATACATACATATATGTATGTATGTGTATGTATGTATATCAGAGAGTGCCAAGAAAACAAGTGTGTCCCAGACAGATAAGACCCACCCTACATTTGGCACTTTTGTCCCTCCCTCAAAGTACTTGCTAACTCCAGGGCAGTGGCTGAGAAGCTGAGAATAGTTTTTGAAAGACTCATAGGGAATGAAAATTAAGAGTTCAGTTTGCACCACGTGGAAGTGGTCTTTAAATGCCTGGGGTTCACTCTTGGGACCCGAAGGGGTTGTCACTGAGACAGGTGAGCTGGGGGCCTGAAGCCCAGCCTCAAACCGTCCTGGTCCCTAATCCAATGAGGCCATTTCCCCAAAGCAGGTGGACAGTGAGAAGCAAGAATCTCCTCTGAAGAAAGACAACCTCATGCAGTTCCTCAAATTTTATCTATGCGTTTTTCCGAAGTCTGTTCATAAAAACCAAGTAGTAATACAATAAGATGAGACTTGCCTAAAATGAGAAAGTGATTAGAAATAGACCCTAAGAAAATTCAGATATTTAGCACTGTCCTACAGAGACCTCACACTATGGTTAAAATGTTTGAGGAATTAAATGACAGGATGGAGAAGTTCCAGCAGAGACCTGGACAATGTGAGACAGGAATTCTAGAATTAAAAAGTAATGTAGCTGAAATTAAATCAGTCAGTAGTCTTGATAGTTATAGATTAAGAGAGAATTAGTCCATCGAAAGGCTGGAAAATATCCAGACGGATGCTCAGGGGGAACATGGGAGACAGTATTGAAGAGAGAGTGGCTAACAATTTTCCAAGACTGATGGAAGACATGGAGCCACAGATGAAGAAATGCTGTCGGCCTCTAAGCAGCATAAATGCAAACAAAACTGTGTGTAATTAATTCATAGTAAAGCGACTGAAGAACAAAGACATTTTGACTGTGGCCAGAGAAAAATATCGATCACTTTCAAAGGTCTAATAGGTGATATTTGCAAAGAGCTTAAAAAAAAAAAAAAAAGTCAGCCTGGAAGATCTGTGCAGCAAAAATGTCCTTGAAAAAGACATTTTTATGCAAAGGAAAACAGAATTTGTCAGCACTGGGAAGAACCAAAAGTACTGAAGGAAAAGACTAGTGATGTTTGAACAGGAGGGAGTGGTCACAGAGCACAGCTGGGAGCGGCAGAAAGTAACTGAAAAGCAAAGGAAAGGGAAAATATGTGTATTAGTCTAAAACAATATTGAGATAATAATTTTATGCTCTGTGGGGTCTTACACATATAGAGAACTAAAACACGTGACAATAACAGCATGAACATCTGATAGGAGCTAATTATTCTGAGGTCCTTGAATTGCCTTGGGCATGGAAATGGTGAAGGCACCAGTTTATATTAGAGATTAATAAATCAGGGTGCAGATTTTAATTTCTGTGACATTTGCCAATAAAATAATAAAACTGGAAAACTAACAAGACAACAGAAAGGTAATATGAAACTTTATAAAGTCCAAATGAAGACAAGAAAGGAGGGGAAAAAAAGCAGCATAGTACATGTGGGAACAGTCCAGGGGCACCAGACTCAAGAAGTATTTGAAGACAGAGTGTGTGCATGTGTAGGTTTTGGGGAAAACACAAAGGATGGCGTAGCAGCATTCAAAAGGACAACAAATGGTAACATTTTGTAAATCAAATAACTGCTGCCTCAGAGCCTACCCTGCCCACCCCTCCCCTTGACTTGTTTGGGTCAGCATCATTAAGAACTGTTATTGATAATAGATCACACTTAGCAAATGCTTACTGTTCTAAGTGCTTTGCAGGTACATATTCATTTACTTAATCCTCATGACGACCCTAGGGTTGGGTATCTTTATCACCATTTCTGTTTCACAGCCGGAAAACCCAGCAGCCGGCAGAGCAGGTATTGAGAATGAGCCGCTGCTCGAAACCCCCTCGGGCTCTGATTCCACAGCTTGTCTGACTTTCTGGATACAGGTTATCCCACCTCTTGTGAATGTCGCCTTCCATGGTTGCCATGGAAATTCTCTGTGCACAGGGGCCAGAGAAGAGCATGGAAGGGGATGTGTGTTCACTGGGGGTCTAAAGGGAACCCAGGGCTCATCTGGGCACACGGTAACAACCTTAAATGTAGCTGTTTTAATAGCAGGAGAAGGTTCAGGGACATCCAGGGACTGAACAGGTCATGTTGCATAAGAACAGAGGAGGGGTTCTCTTCTGGTCCATCTGACTCCCGTGGCTGTTCCCAATAAATGACACAGACTTGTTGCACTGCGAAGTTAGAGTAAACTGATGAAATCTTGGCCTGTTGTTTCTGCAAGGTTGGCTCCCTCTGCGAAATCATTAGTTACAATAGCTGTCTGGTGGCTGGGACAGAGGTGTTGCACTTTATTGTTTACAGCAGTAGATGGCGGTGTAACACCACCTAATTCTACTGCTGGGGCCCTGGAAAGCAGGAGGATGGCTCTGGGATTCCGGTCTGTGAAGGCTGGAGACAGTGACCCCCAGCCAGCTCCATGCGATCCTGTCCTGACAGCCTGGACTTCTCTCGGACAAGCTAGGGGTGAACTCCGGTCGCCACCAGGTACTGGCGGGTGCACTTGGCACACGCCCACAGCAGGAGTTCCTGCGGATGGTGTGAGCTGTCGGGCATCCGGGAGCGTGGCACAGAGGTTAGATGTTCAGGGGACCTTAGATTTAAAAGCTCCGTTTGTCTGTACACCTGGGAGGCGGGTGGAGGCCTGGTCCTGCTAACCCACTTTTCTGTCCTCCTCGTGCCCCTGCTGAGGACTTGCTTGTGCTAGTGGAGTTGCCGGGGATTAGAACCCACCAGGGCCCTTGCTCGATGTGCTGCCAGCTCTCCGAAGAGCTGCCTTTAATACAACTGTTAAAAATGAATAAAACTGCCCGTGGAGAGTGTCGTGAACTCAATGGGTCTAACTAACTGTTTGACTCTATTAAAGTGTTGAGGGGTGTGAGTTTTCGCTACCTCCTCTGCCTCAATGCTCAGATTCACTTGAAACGGCAGAGGTCGCGGTGAATTTAGGAGGAAAACTGCACAGCAGCCTCCTCCCTCTGAAGCCGTTTCTGAGGGTCGTCCAGTGCGTGGTCCCAATTGTCATCATGTTACACACTCCAAAATTGCTGATCCCTGTGATCCCCGAGGCTCACTCGTGACTTTGCCTGTTGACACCCCCAGAAAGATCAATTGCAAATTCTCAGGGAAGCCAAAGTCAGACAATGACTCAGACACTTTGTCATCTTATCTTCTTCCGGCAGCCTTTATATAATAATGTCAATATTATCTTTCTCTCACCCAGGTGGGGCAGTTTTTATTTTTTTTTAAGCTATAAAGGAAAGCAAGGTTGCAATTAGCACTCGGGTCTGGAAGGGTTTCTGTTGCAGGAGGGCGCTGGGGCGGAGCCTGTGCACGCTGGGGCGGAGCCTGTGCACGCGGGGCGGCTCTGTTCCAGTGTGAAGGAGACCACGTCTGCCAGCCTCCTTTGCCATCGAGTGGAGGCCATGCGGCTGTTCTCACCAAAGCAAGCAGACGTGTGTTGCTTCTCGCTTCTCGAGAAAGGCAGCTAAAAGCAGATATGAGTTTTCCATGCCTTTTCTCTTACATGTTATAGTTGACTAGAAGCAAAAACTCTGAGACAGACTTATAAGATGAGAATGACCTGAAGTCTGCAGTTACTGTTGGAGGCGTCACAGAGTTATGGGCTGTGATGTGCATTAGGGATGTGTGTGTTTTAAGCTGATGGGGTCCGTCTGTAGCTGTTCCTATAGTGTAAGGGGGCATCTACGGTGTTTTTAACATTCAATGTCTTAAACTGGGTGATGGCTTACGTGGGCATTGGTTTTGTTATCATTCTTTAAGCTGTGTATCTTTCATACACTTTTCTGCATGTGCGATACATTTCATGAGAAACATTTAAGATCACCCTTTTCTGTGCATTTTGAGCACTTTACATGGAAGGGTAATTGGGCCTGTTAACTGAATGGGATTTGGAAAAGTTTACATTGGAACAAGTTTTGGGGAAGTTGTTCACAATACATCTCAACCACCTAAATATTAGCCTTTGATGCAGGCATTTTACTTCTAAGAGTTGACCCTGTAGAAATAATCTGAACCATCGGAGTGGGTGTTGCAGAAAGATGCTCCTTGCAGTGTGGTGACTGGTAGTGAAAAGCAGAGAGAGAAGAGCATGCTCCGTGCAAGCAGAGTGTGTCCGTTCAGCGGAAGACCACACTGCTCTTCTCAGTGGTGGTGGTGAACACCACCTTGAAACCTCAAAGAGATCTATGGTGGCTGGGGGGAGGAGGACAGCGTAGAAAATGTTGTCTGTTGGAAGAGCAGAGATGTAAAAAATTCAGACACAAAATGGGGCCATGAAGGGGATAGGGACAGGGGTTACTACGGCTAAGTGGCTGGTACTGTAACAGACAGCTGTGTTCAGCTCTGTCAAGACCTTGCATTTCACCAGCTGAAATGACAAGATGACCTTTTGTTAAATAGTCCTTTCTTCCTAAGAGTTTCCAGTTACCAGGGCTTCCCCATGAGGACAGAGGCTCTGGGTGAAAAGTCAGGTGGGGAATCACGCACACCTCCCCCCCGCCCCCGCCCTGCCACCATCCCCTGCTCCATGACAGACCAAGGCAGCCTTCTCACCAGGTGAGCTCAGTCCCCCACCATCTGTTGTCTCCTCTCTCAGCTCAGCTGCCGGGGCTTGAAGCAGTAAGGCGTTTTCCCGCTTCTCAGAGGCCTTTCATTGCCTTACAAGTAGGTCTCTCTGGGAGGCTGCCGAGGGGAGGGGATCCCAGATCGCAGACGCAGACGCAGACAAAGATGGACCGAGAAAGGGAGATGGACAAGAAGGAGGGAAAATGCCCATAATGAACTCGCGTATCTCGAGGAAACCTCTAATCTAATGAGAATGGATTTTGTTGAGGGGACGGCACATGAACAATTAATTATTCATGGCAGAGACATCATTAGGGTTTCATTTTGTTTAAAGGCCTCTGAGTGACTTAGGCAATTGGGTTAAGCTGCAGAAGAATTTCAAGAAAGAGACAAGGGAAAGCTTTTCACTATATTGACTTTTTCTAATATTTTCAAGATAGTTATTTTGCCTTGGCACATAAATTACTCTCCCACTGAAGACCTCCGATGGTTTGCCTGGGCATAGCCCCGACGTGGGTGGGGCATGGACCAGTGTGGTCAGATGGAGGCGGAGTGACAGAGATTTCTGAAAGGATTAGGAGATCAATTCCAGAATTCTATAATAAACTCAGTTGGCTTTTTGGTTACTTTGGGAGGGTGACAGCCTCCTTGAAATGACAATGGGGTTTGTGCAATCTGTGACATTTGTACTCAGGGACTCTTTTCCTGGGGCCTCCTGGGAGGTGAGCCCCTGCTCATCTCTGATAAATATGAAGTCAGATTCTCTGTTAAAAACCCTGGAGACCTAGAGGATGATAGGCCCTCCTGGCTGCTTATCTTAAAGACAAACATGAGAAAGTGGTACAGGTTGAGATTTCAATATGGGGTTCACGGGGTAAATGAGTAGAGAGGCATGGCCTGCAGGACCAATTTCAGGGGGTCCTGGAGAAATGTTAGTGGCATTAGTTAAGGAGTTTTGTCTATTTCATCTATGTATGTGTATCCCAGTTTGTACCCCAAGTAACCAGGACAGTGCCTGGCACATAGTAGGTGTTCAGTAAGTATTAGTTGTTGAGCAATTTTAAAGTTGAAATGGTAAATCAGGGCATGTGTGGGGAACACCACGCCACCCAGTGAATGCGGTTGAGGGGAGGGGTTGGCAAAAGGGAGAAACTTTTCCTTGTTTGGGGACTAACTGATGAGGCCTGTAACCCCTTCAGGATAATCACAGGTTAGGGTTAGCACCCCAGGCCCGCAGAGTAAAGGGGTGGGGAAGAACAGCTGCAGGTGTGGAGTGGGAAGCCCTGGAGGTGAGCTTTGAGCTGGGTCCTGGACCAGAAGCAGCAGCAGCAGCAGCAGCAGCAGCGGCGGCATATGCAGAGTCAATTAACAGCAAATACAAGAAATATGTACCGTATTTTGCCTTGTATAATGAGAGCCCACAATTCTGTGTGCATTATATATAAGATATTATACCCATGTGTAATGCTCATCCTTATTTTTTCCCTAAAAAATTTGGGCAAAAAGATGTGCATTGTACATGGCAAAATATGGTAAATTCCACACCAGGTTGGAAGGTGATAAACACCATTGAAAAAAATTTTTTAGATAGTGGTATACCTAGTGTGATTTCATTTACAAAAATCTACAGGTTTCAGAAACCTGTCTCATGGAAAAAGGAGAATGTCCCTTATCTTCATACACTTCCAACAACAGATTTTTGTAATGACTGCTTCACCGATGATGCTCTCGAGCCCAAGTTGCCCAGTTTTCACACTGTGGGAGCTCTGATTTCCCAGAGGCAGAGCGCCCTGCTGGCAGCTGCTGCTGGTCAATGTCACGACTGACAACGTGTGTCTGCTTCTCTCTATCAGCTGTCTGAGGCTGCACTACACGTGGGGTGAGAAGGCATGATGTTTTCTTAGCAGGACACGTGACCGCAGCCAGACTCCATGACACAGTGTGCAGTTTACAGTGGAATGCTTGGGCCTTGAGAACAGGCCCTCCTCTTTGGAAATCAGACACTTGGCTGTCAACACTGCTTCTTTCCCGAGGGCTGAGGGGGAGCCACGCCCCTACATTGGTCGGCTCCAGGGCTCTGGCCCTGACTGAAAGAAATGTAGGCACTGGGGTGAAGCCCAGGCCCCGGGAGGTGGAGGTTGGTCGGAGGTGGGGGTTGCGGGAAGGTGGAGAAGATGTTTCTTCGGTTGGCTTAGCTTGCGGCCAGACTGAGAGAACTTGTTTTCATACCGAGCAGACACTTTCGGGCACGGGAAGGGAGACTACTGTTTGTGATGGACTCTCCAGAGAGTTCTACCCTGATCTGGTTTCTTTCAGCTTGTTAGTGGCTTGTGGTTCTTGTCTCCTGTGTCCTCAGATATTTAGGGTTCGGGCATTCAGTGATGGTTTCTAGTAAAGACCTGGGCGTTTGTTTTATTGATCCTCTTTTGGGAAACGCAGAACTACCTGGGGCGAGTTCTTCCTTTTTCTCTGTTCCGTGCAACCCTTGCCCCTTCCACTTGGGGTGGTATGAAGTTAGCGGTGATATCTGTGCTCTCCTTCACTCATTCAAATCCACGAGGCACGTTAGCCAGGAGGCTGAGCACGAACACTCTTTTCTTGGAGAAAAGACACACGAGAGGTTTGTGCATCGCTCTGCTTTGTGTTCTGTCTCTTTCACCAGTGTGGTCCTATGGCGGCCAGAAAGAAAACAGGGGTGACGCCGGGATGGATGGGAGACCGGGCCACCACAGGCCCTGTGGAAGCGTGTGGGGGTGCGCTGCTGGGCGCTGGTTGCCGTCGTGCCTGCCCCCGGTTCGTGTGCTCTGCAAGGAAGCGACCAGCAAAGTGGCTGGGGAGCGTTTCTCAAGGCTAACTTCTGCACTGGGGTTGTTAGGCATGGGCCCAAATATCCTCTTCTGGCTACTGAGATCCCTCAATGAATGGGAGAAAATAAAAATAAATCAACACAAAGGGGAAGTTTGAGGTCTCGTCTGAGAAAAACAATGTCAGCCAAAGCTGTACCTTGAAGCCAGGCTGACCTGCCAAACCCCATGAGAGCGAGTATCTGATAGGCACATAGTGGGGACTTTAGCTCACTGGGCTCATTTTTGCATGTGAAATTCCAGTTCCAGTCAGTTACACTCGACTTCTGCCACTGGCTTTGTCCCACAGTGTCAGCCTGACTTTTGCCACATGGATTTAGTCTTTGAACTTCATCTCTCCAGCTTTATTCTTAGGTGGCTTGAGAGCTCAGGCTCTGGCCTTTCCCCTCCTGGTTGATTCAACTAGATGCAGCCTAAGGTTGGAGAATCATTATCTATCCTATTTCAGTTGCCTGGATATTCGGGTTTCAAACAAGACGAGCGATGCTGATTCGCAGCCATCTCGACCATGCCCAGTCATCATGCAGGTATTCTGAATGTGCTGGGGAGTTTTTCCCTAGCTTCCCAGCCTGCGGCCACAGTCTCAAGCCTTCTTTTGAAGTTTGAAGACCCACCTGTAGGTTGGAAGGCCCGTCATTTTCTTAGGAGGGAGACCCAAATTTCCATGCCCCCTGTGGGAGGCAGAATAGCAGCCCTCAAAAAACATCCACATCCAAATCCCAGGAACCTCTGATGTTGGTGGGTTCTGGGGCACAGTGGAATTGAGGTTGCAGAAGGAAGTAAGTTGCTAATCAAATGGTATTAACATGGGAAGTGATTCTGGATTCTTCAGGTGAGTCTAATGCAACAATAAGGGCACTTCAAAGTGGAAGAGGGAGGCCGAAGAGGAGGTCAGAGTCAGAGAGGAGTTTGAAGGTGATACACTCTTGGCCGGGAAGACGGGGGATGAGGCCACGAGCCAAGAAGTGTGGGATCCTACCTGCCAGAGCCCTTAAATCAACATTTAAATATGGCCATGCTTGTGCAACATCTGTGGCCTTTTCAGAGAGACCTTGGAGACAAATTTTCTGATAAAATGCACGATCCCTCCAGAAGCGTATAAAGTGACATTTTTGTGAGCCCTTGCCAACACGGTGAATGTGTGTTTTATACTCTTTGCCAATTGTCGGGTGAAAAATTGTCTTTCATGTATACAATGAGTGTTCATTAAGTAGTCCCTCTGTGCCAAGCACTATGCTGAACAATGTATTACTTTAATCTGAAAACATTTAGTTGCTTGTTGGGAACGAACATCTTTTTATAAACTCAATATTCCACTTACATATATATTTCTTATGTGTAATGCTCACTCTGGCTGTATCGAGACAAATGGACCTGGGAGGGGGGGAATGGGGGCCAGAACTGAGGATGAGAGATCCTTCCAGAAGCTATGGCAACAGTGTTGGTGGCAGCTGAGGGTGGCCGGGCATGGAGGGCACCGTGGAGACGCTGGGAGGAGGTCAGCTTTGGGAGGTCCGTGAAGGTGGAGCTAAGGGGACCTGCTGATGGGCTGCATGGGCTACAGGCAAAGGGGGGCACACAGAGCTGACATGTGAGGTGCAGGTAACCATTTAAAGACACCTTGGGCACATGTCTCGTGAGTGATCATTGCTATTTCTATTTCTAAATATCTTTTATTTTTCAATTAAATTTATTGGGGTGACTGGTTCATATGTCATAGGTTTCAGGTGTACATTTCTATGACACGCAATCTGTATATTAATTACACTGTGTGCATATTGCAACGTAAATTGCACCCACCCAGTGAGGTCATCTCCCATCATCATATTCTCGGCTCCCTTTACCCTCCACCACCCCCTTCCCTCTGGTAACCACTATGCTGTTATCTGCCTGTGTCTATGAGTTTCAGTGTTATATCCCACATATGAGTGAGGTCATGTGGTTCTTAGCTTTTTCTGACTCGTTTCACTTTGCAGAATAGTCTCGAGATCCATCCATGCTGTCACAAATGGCAGTATTTCCTCTTTTCTTGCAGCTGCGTAGTATTCCGTGGTGCAGGTGTGCCCTGCCTTCCTTGTCCAGTCCTCTACTGAGGGGCACTTCAGTTGTCTCCATTACTCCTATTTCTAATATCTTCTGTTTTCTCTGGCTTCTGACCATTTTGTAGGCCAGTGGCTCGGTACAGCTACTGGTGTTAACATTGCCCACAGCAGAGTCCCCAGCAACAGGTCTGCAGGGGAACAAGTTTGCCCAGAGGACTCGTTACCACAGAGGAGACCACAGCAGGGAGCAGCGGGGGTTTAAGCTTGTGCTGGGCTATTTCGCGGAGCATTTAAAGAAGCAGAGCACTCTTTCGGGTTCAGACCGGTGGACACCGTGAGGGAGGGAGATGGAGTCCGTGCGCGGAAAACCCGACCCTTCTTGTCTAGGAGGTGGGAGAGATGGAACCACAGAGGCAGCTGACAAAAGGGCGGCCGCACCCCTGTGCGCCGGAAGAGGGCGCTACGCGATCACTGGCGTGGATTTCCCTGTGGCCTTGCTTCTGCCCAGACTTGACCTCTCACTCCCAGGATCCCCGAGTGACTGGTGTTTATCTTCAGTGGAACTTCACGGTCCCACTGTTAGTGCCACCAGATCGCTGGCTTCCAGATATCCCCTTCGTTTCCCCAGATTCTCATATCGGGTCAAGGGCAGATACAGTGAGGCCACGGGACGCCACCCTAGGATGCAGAGATCCTCACCATTGGAGTGAGATTCGGCTTGCTTGTCTGCGGGCTGTCCCAGGACAAACGAGCCCCTGTCGCTCCTTCCGCTGCAGGACGCTGGCCGGCTGATCTGACATGGCTCCGCTGTGACTCTGCTCAGGGCACACCAGCCCAGCGGGGCAGAGGCAGTTCTGGAAGATGCGCTGAGTCTTCATGATAAGCTGTCAAGTCACCCGATGACTGAACCCAGGCAGTGGAAACTGTCCCAGCGCCCCGGGCGGTGTGCTCTAGGGACCCAGGCCGGCCTCCCTTGTTCCAGGCGCATCACAGACTCTCCCGTCTCCAACCGCGCTCAGGCTGGCGGAGTGAATAGTGTTCCTGTAGCATGAATGCCTCCTTAGCTAGTGAACTTATTATCTGGTTTGGGGGGCATCAGTGTGGAAACAGTATGGACAGAAAAGTAATATCATAAGGGGCGCACCTTACTGAACAAGTCATTATTTACAGAAAAAAAATCCTACTTTTAGTTTTTTATTATTCCTGTAACAGTATGCAGTTATTAATTACCCTTCACAACTATATACAGACAGGTACAGATATATAAATATAAAAATAAATGAGAAATATTTTAGCTATAGGTTTAAAATATAATTAACCTCTTGATATATTTTTAAATGATTGTATTGTGTTGCATTTATTATTAAAGTTTTTCACCATCATTCATAGATATTTAAGTGGTTATCGTCAGTGACTGCAATGAGGTGAGACAAATTGATCCTTAAATGTTAATACATCCACTTTCAATAGCTTATCAAGTTAGAAACCATATTTCTTGCATGGTTGAGAGTAAGAGGGGAGTCATCATAGTTTTGGATTAATGAATACACTGATTCATTATCTGAATACACTGATTTAAAAAAGCAAACAATCAAATCATACCCACTGAGGAAACACCACAGGTGCCTAGTGAGGCGGTCAGGGACCCCACTCTAGTGACATGGGGACCCCACTGCCCTCACATGGGCTGTGGTTGGAAGCATGTGGAGCTGGAAGAGGGAATAGGCACAGGGAGGGGTTTTGTTTGGTCAAAGTACCGAATCCCAGTGTATTTCGGAGGAAGCTTCTGGCTTCCCCCAGTGAGTTGTATCTCCCGCTGATGCCGCTCAGTTCACGGTGGGTGGGAACACTTGTGGCCCTGACTCTGCTGGTCCCCTGCCTCTGGGTGGACGAGACCGGGAACCAGCAGGAACAGGCTCTCTCAAGAGCACCCCAGGGATCTGACCTTGGCCCACATCACACCGAAGTCATGCAGTTCGCACAGCAACCCTGACAGTAGATATTATTGTGACCTTCGCACTTCACAGGAGAAACCTGAAGGTCAGCACTATGTGCATCTGGCCTTGTGAATGGACTGGCCAGCAGTGGCCCCAGGGCGTGTGGCTCCAGGGTCCACACTCGCAACTCCCCTGCTATTGTATCCTCTCCTGTTCTGGGTCTTCCCCCCAAGATCACAGTGCTTCTGAAACTGTCCCGTGTTGGAGAGTAATCGAGGTTGACTGCAAGGTTTTCAGGCTGAGCAGCTGAGTGGATGGTGGTGGCACATCCTAAAGTGAAGAGGGCGGGGTGGGGCAGGTCTGGGCTGGGAGCGCTCAGTCTGAGGTGCAGTTAGCCAGCCAGGCAGAGAGCTGCGCAGCAGTTGCAGGTAGGACTGTAAGGACTAAGGATAGAGCCTTGCAAAATTCCCCATCCCCTAAAAAGTTCTTTCCTACTCCATCTTGAATGGAGAGGGAGAGAGAGGCAAAATGGCAAAACATTAATGTTACTGAATATAAGATAGGTACATGGGCATTTGCTGCATTCTTTTTACTTTTAGTAATGTTTGGCATTTTTCTAACAAAGCATCACGTGTGAAGCCTTTCCTGAGCCTGCTCTCCCCTCTCCCCCGAGCTCCGCGCTGGTTCCCGGAGCTGGGTTGGGTCCTGGGCGGAGCCCTGGTGGAGGCTTTGTGTGGTGTGGCGGGTGCGGCCTGGCTGAGCGGTGGCTGTGGGACCTCTCAGGCTGGGCTTTTGGGCCCTTGGTCCGGGGCCCATCTGCGAGGCTCTCCTGGGAGGCTGCCCCCAAGAAGGTGAGCAGGTGAGAAGGGAGGTGACTAGGACATCCGATGGCCTGACCTGAGGCTCTGGTTTCCTGTCTCTCTGGAAGTCAGTGACAAGCCCAGCCATGGACAGGTTTTTCATGGATTTCATATTTTCATTTGGAATCATCCAAAAGTTGCTCAGCTGAATTTGGCTTTGTGTTAAGCAGGAGACACAATTTTGTTGGCACAAAACTTGCCCCATTGATTCAGGGAAAATGTAAACCTACTGCCAACCTCAGCTCTGACAAACAGGAGTGTGAGAAGCAGGGGTCCCCTCTCGGTTGTCCCCGGAATTTTGGTGAGATTTATCTCCCACCTCCTGGCATGCAAGTATTTTCTCAGTGGGTCTAGAGCAGCGATTTTCAACCTTTTTCATCCCGTGGTGCACATAAACCAATTCCTAAAATTCTGTGGCACACCAAAAATATATTTTTGCCGGTCTGACAAAAATATGTATAATTTTGATTCATTTGCACCAGATGACTGTTGATGTGTTGGCGGTCGGCATTTCCTTATGTGACAATCTAAGGGAAAAGAGGTCAGTGCCGCTGGCCACATAGTCAGGTGTTGCGTGTTTTAGGAATTCTTGCGGCGCACCGGGTGAAAATTGCCGTGCTGGAGTTGTCACGACTTTGTCCTCCAGATTCATTCAGCACAAAGTCATCAACGCAATGGACCAGGATGACGTTCTGCAGAATGGAAGAGGTGCCCCAAATCCCTCCAGCCTGGGGCCGGGTAGTTGTTATGCCCCTGAAATCAGACAGTGAAGGAAAATTACTGGCCTCCTCAGCTGAAAGCAAGTGACTTTGGTGGCCGTTACAAACAGGTAAAGAGAAACAGCTGTTGGTCGGACCCACGGCGGCCCACCAGGTGCTAAGGGAGTTGTTGATTTGCTGCCACGGTGACACTCCATTTGGAATAGCAGCTGCCATCAGAGCGACCGCCTGCTTAATCTCATCAGGTCCTCTGCCGTCAGGCTGTCCACTGCACAGGTCCAGTCGCTAGTTGAATGGGGGCGTAGCAGGAACCACCACCTCTGCGTCTTTCAAGAGCTCGCTGGGGGGTGGCCAGCAAGGGGAGGTTACATCGGGTCTGTTGTTGTCACGGGAGGAAGCAGTTCTATTAGCTTTTACATGGATTTTCCTGCTCTAATAGTCTGAGCAGAAAAACCAAAGTTGCCCCTACTTCATTTCACTCGCTACATGTCACCCAGAAACGCCTTCCGAGGTGCGCCTAAGCCAGAAACCCTTCTGGGAGTCCTGGGAACATGGTTCAGCCTAGCTGAAATGCTCTAAAGTCTTCAGAGTAAACTGTAGATATCCTGACGTTTAGCATGCGTTTGCAAATGATGACTTCCAAGTATCTGTCCTCCAGCCAGCATGGCACCATGTTTCCACTCTGCCAATGAGGGGACTGGGGCTCACGGCAAGAAGGAGCTTGTCCGAGCTGCTCAGTGAGTGACGGGCTGGCGTTGGCATCTAGCTCTGCCCAGCTCCACAAGCTGTGCTCTCTCCACCCTGCCCGGCTGCAGGATGTGCCCAGCTGATGCTGTTTGAGTGGACTTCACCTGGCATGAGGATACAATATTAAATCACCTTTTCACTGAAAATTACTTTGCTAATTTTTACTTTTTAAAAGAGTCTCCCATTTATTAATGAATCAACCTACCACTGTAGAAAAAAATCAACAGATAGAAATCATTTTTTTTCCAATGGTTTCCTAATTAAAATGCCCAAGCGTCCAGATGGGAGTGATCTTTCCAGTGATTTCGAGACGCAGGCAACCTGGATGCGGCGTGAACACGTGAGCCGTGTCTCACGTGCGATTCCTCAGAGACCCGAGTGGCCTCCTCTCGGAGTTCCTCTGAAACCACTGGGGAAAGGGCGGTTCTGCTTTGGTTTCTTGCCGGGAACATCGGGATACTGAAAGTCTTATGAGACGACACGGTGAAAATCAGCTGCACGGACCACCGTGGTGGAGAAAGAGACAGCCTATCCTGTTTTTAATCCACCAATGAAAAAGTCTTAGCCCAGGCCAGTGTGAGGCTAACACCTCTCAACTCCAGAACATTTTCTCATCTTACTTTTTAAAAATGAAAACAATCAGGCTTAGAAACTTGCAGATAACAGTATCTCTAATACATATGTACACGCATACATAGTCCATAGAGGGAGGGAGCTTCTGAAGGACACATTGTGCATGCGAGCACACGTAAGCTCGTGAGTGTGTGAACAGAGTGCAGCAAGCTGTGGTCATGGGTGTAAACTGCGTGTCTTTTTCCACACGGGCACCTGTGAACCTGCGTTTGCCCGCCCTGTGTGGGCGTGAACATACGTGACACACACTTATTTGAATTTATAGTAGGGAGTTTGCAATCCCTTTTAAAATAAGTTTACTTAAGTAGCAAAAGGAGAGAGAATAGGTTCCCCAAAGAAAACGCCCAGTTTATTGATTGTATCGTAACACAGCACGATTTGCAGCCCCGATTGTGAGTTTGGTGTGTGAATGACTGAGGTCTCAGAACGGCGCACCCCACTGCTCATCCCCAGATGAATTCCCCTCCCCTGAGCAGACATGCTTCCTACACAGCCTCAGTGAGTGAGGGCCACGGGCATATTTATTACCAGAGCATTCTTAGGCATAACTGAATCAGCTTCAATTTGCCTAGACAGACATTTTAGTGGTTGCTAGCAGAATGTAATCAACTGAATAACTGAAGGCTTTAATGTGATCTCACACAATCCTATTACATCCTGATTACTTTTTTGACCTTTTTTTTTTAGGACAGTTCTCACCTTAAACACACACACAATCTGCAGTTCTTCCTGTGTCCAGCCAAGGAGGTGGATCGATCAGAAGGAATGAATATCTCGCTGGGCCTCCCGTTTGTGGCAATGCTGTCCCCAGGGTGGGCACGGGGAGCATTTACCAAGCAATTGTCTGTGAAGAGCCCCTCGGTTTTCCCTCCCAGGAGTTTTGAGTCCTTAGTAATGTCTTTCATTTTCCTCAAATTAATAAACCAGGTCAGGGTCAATGTTATGGCTGCGTCAGAAAAGATGGGAGAGTGGCTGACTTAGACTCACAGACCTGATGCTAGGGAAAAATCTCCGCTTGAGAGTTAGGTTCACAATGCGTTCAGGGGCCAGTGGCGTGTCAGCTGCACGGTCTGGACAGAGCTGTTCAGAATCATACGGTCTCTATGCAGGACCATCAATGTGTAGGCCGGTGGTCCCCACCCACTTCCACCCAGCGGTGCATTTGTGAGACAGCTATGATGTTAGTGAATTAGTGCACTCATTCACAATTAAGCTATCATGTATTGAACCTCTGATATGGACCAGGTTCAAAGCCGTACAAACAGAGCTGTGTGAGATGTGCTGATGGTCCTCTGGAGACTTGTGTCGAGCAGGGAGGAGAGCTGGACAAAGGAACTCCCGTGCAAGGAGCGAGGGACGCCAGTAGAGGAGGGCTCCAGGTTCGAGGGTGGCACCGAGGAGGCTGTGGTGGGCTCCACTTCAGAAAGTTAGGGACTGTGCTTCATGGGGGAGGGGGTGGATGAGCAGGGTCGTGAACACTAAGGAGCCGGAGAAGCTTTCAAGGCAAGTGAAGGACAGTCATCTCAGAGTGGAAACTGACTCCCGGGAAGGGGACTAATTCTGAAGTGCATGGCAGTATGTTCTGCGAGCATTGCTGCCAGGGTAAGATCGTTTTTTAGGGTTTATTAAGGCTGCATCATTTCCAGCTAACAGAAAGCCCACTTAACAGTGCTTTAAATGAGGAAGGATTTCTTTGTTTCAGGAGACAAGGATGTGATGTCAGCTGGCTAGGTCTGGGACAATGGCTCAGGGGCGCCTTGGCCCACCAGGCCCTTTGCACCTTTCCCCTGCACTAGTGTAGTGTGTATGTGAAGTACGTAGCGTGTAGCCTAGGTCCTCCACTTTGTGCCTCGTGGTCACACGCCGCAGTGTCAGGCCCATGGCCACATCCAAGTGGGAAGATAGGGGAGGGCAGGAAAGGGTGAAAAGATATTATCACCAACCATGTTCTTTTACAATAAAAACTTTTTCTGGAAGTTTCTCCTAGATACTTGAGCTGATATCATTGGCCAGAATGTGCTTACATGGCCTTCCCTTCTGAGTGCAAGGGAGTCTGAGATCAGGAAATCAGAAACGTCACCTCTCCGGCACATGACTGAGGAGGACCAGCGGGGAGGGGCTATGGATATTTGCGACTAGCCAAGGCTCAAAGTCTAGCCCCAGGAGCTTGCAGGGAGACAGCTCTAAGCTAAAAATCATATAATTTTAGTAGTAAAGAGGGTCTAAAGATCTAAAGGAGGAAAAAATATTTCCTCTGAGCTCTTCACATTGTAGATGAGACAACTCTGGTCCAGGGGGGCTACAGGACTTGAACTTGAACTCTGGCCCCCTGGTTTCTGGTCCCAGGTCTTGTTTCCTGTGCACTGAATGTGTGTGCCAAACTTCAACTGTAGTTTACCCTGATCTCCCATGAACGGGAATCACAAAACACCACTGAAAATTCCCGAAATTACTGTAATCAGAACAGAAAGCAACAGCTGTAAAAAACAAAAACTCTAGAAGAAACCACAACCTTAAGCTACGCGAGCAACAATGGATAAAGCCGTTTCCTGCATTCTTGGTATCTCACTTCTCCCTGGAAGGGAGAAAAGGGGAAAGACGGCGATTCTATTGGATGAGAATAAAGCCTCCCTTCTTCTGAGGAGCAAAGATCTAAAACCAAGTTGGTTCTTCCAAGCAGAATTCCCACCGGCCTAGAAAGAGATCTTCAAATCTGTCTCCTAACCCTTCTTCAGATCTTTGAAAGCAAGGTGACATGCCTCCAGAAGAAAGCTATTTTCTAGTCCCCTGGAGCCTATTTCTGATGACAGCCCTCCTTGTCACAGACTAGGGGTTTGTCACATGGTAGGTGGCAGAGGGGAGGGTAATGGGTGGAAAAACATTCCACAAAGACATTTTTCTTCTATTTTGCAGCGAGAAAGGCCTGTCATCAAGTTATTGCCTCTCATCCGAAGGAAGGTCACCAAACACTCACACTACAATCTGAACCACGGAAAACTCAGGCTCTTTCATTAAAATGCATGTAAGAACGTATTGGTTTCGGAAAGAAACGCATGTGACAATGTTGATAGGGAAGCCAGTATGCCAGCCATAGCCTGCTACTTCTAAACCTTTTGAGAATGAAATGTAATAGATACAGACACGCTACATTTCCGAAAGTTCCATCCATTTACATACTCATGCAAGTGGTCACCCAGATAACCTGTCTGAAGTCTGCCACCTTGATGAGTCAAGTATGTTGGTGGCTTCTTCTTAAAATTGCCTTCAATGGTTTTTCACATTTTCACACTGTGTTTTCAAGTAATGTTTTAAAATTCGTTTATGGTACCTTAAAGTCTGCCTTGAATTCTGCCGCTTTGAAACCCTGTGGCCACTAGTGGCCTCTGACATACGACTAATGCAGGAGAACTTTATTCTAATTCCACAGCATAAACAACCCTGTTTTACTTTCTTAGGCTTCACATGTGGTAAGCACCCAGACAGCAACTGGTCAAACCAGTCTCTAGGTAGCTTTTCAGTGGGCACACTGTATGGGCACTGCTGTGAAACCCTCGCTTTGCTTAGGGCGTGGCCGAGGCCGTTCAGTTCAGGGAGGTGAAGCCGTGGGAGTAGTTAGAAGTACCCCTAGGTGGTGTGTGTTATATATATTGTGTGGGTATCAGCAAGAATAAATGGCCTCCTCCATCACACCCCTACGGTGATGGGGACAATTAGTGGCTAGGAGTGAGCTACAAAGTGCCCGAATATCACAGATCCTGTATCAGCCTCAGTCTTGCAGATAATAGCCCTCTGTGTTTAAAAGGATCAGTTTATGATAGTAATCCTATTAACTATTAGCCTTCAAATTCAAAGGGTGATACTTCATAGAAATAACAAATTCATCTGTTTTAAATCTTGGTAAATGAAGGGACATTTGGATTTTTCAAGTTTTTCACTGGGTAACAGTGTAGCCTAGTAAATGAGCTTCGACATGCAAATATCTCTCATCTGAGTACGTGGTTTTCTTCTTAAAATAGTCTGAGGATGTAGAAAGCTTATTTTGCTTACAGACCCATAAAGATTTAGCAGTAATGTGTTAAGACATTATTTCCCAAACTTGGTTGCACATGGGAATCAGCTGGAAAATTTTGACAAATTGTATAAGTGCCTGCCTCTTTTTCTATGGTGGTTCTTTTTTAAAATTTTTTATTGATTTATTTTAGGGAGAAAGAAAGGGTGGGGGAGAGGCAGAGAGAGAAGGAGGGCTCTGCTTGTTGATGCATTCATTAGCTGAGTCTTGTATGTGCCCTGACCGGGGATCAAACCTGCAACCTTGGTGTACTGGGATGATGCTCTAACCAGCTGAGCTACCGGGTGTCCAGGGTCATCCACAGTGATTCTGATTTAACTATGGGGGGCAACTCGGCAGGAGGACTTTACAAAGGGATTTCAGTGTAAAATTAAGTTTGGGAACCGTGTGAAGGGAAGCACTATTCTCTTCCCAGAAGTCTTCGGGGTCTTGTGGTGATGGGCTGTCTTTGCCTTAGCTAAGGTATAAAGACAAAAAGTTTCAGCTGAAAATATCTCCCTTTTAGAATATTTGTGGTATTTAGGAAAAAAGTGGTGTTTTGACTTTTAGATTATCTGTCTAATCCTCTTTTTATTAGAAAGTATCAACCAAAAGTTAGAACAAATGAGGCTTTCTGAAGCATTTTTCTTCTTACAGGGCTTCTTTTAGGAAAAGGGTTTATTATTACAAATCTGGATTTACAGAGGGTCCAAGAAGTGACCCCCAAATTAGGGTTCCAGGATAGCTCAAACCTACCGCACCTGTGAGGTTTTTCTATACGGATATGGCATGGGCAGGGATGGAATGAATTTCTACTAACTAACTCCAGGTGATGGGGGTGATTTCCTTGAGCCGGCTGGGAGGGACCAAGTCCAGCTTCAGCAGGGCGAGCACTGAGTTTGCATGTGACATCTGCGAGGCTGTGGCAGTGAACTGTGGAAACGGATGCCACGTGCTTCCTACCTCGCGGTCTTGGGGAAGGGCCGGAGCTGTGAAGTCAGAAAGGGATAAATAAAAGTTCCAGGTCTGCCTCTGTGGTGATTTTAGAATATGTCATACATTCTCTGACACAGTTCCTCTAAAACAGTGAAGTTGACTGAGGATGCTTCAGCAGCCTGTGGCGAGGCCCTGGGAGCTGCGTCCTGTGCCCCTGTCAAGCCTCCTGATAACCCGAGTCCCAGCTGACAGCTGGCCTGACGCCTCATGAGAAGTCCCAAGGCAGACACAGCCATCCAAGCTGTTTTCTAATTCCTGATCTGCAACGACTGGGGGAGAGAGCAAATGTTCCTCCTTGTCGCTACTAAGCCTTGGGGGGAATTTATTACTCAGCAACAAATACAGCAATTTGGTGGCTTTATAGTATATTTAGTGGCTTTGGTTTCATCATCCATCAAATGGAGACAAAAAATACCTTATAATGTGGTTTTGCAGAAAAAATGAGTTCCTAGTGAAACCTCAGGCACTGAGTACGTGAGTCAAGTCAGGGTTTGGGATGCAGGCTGACCCATATGAGTGATCCCTAAGCATTGTGGGAGGAGGGGTGCTCAGTGATACCTGTGCTCCTCTTGCATCGTGTGAAGTCTGTTTTCACCCACCTGGTCTTTGTTAGCATCTGGAGTGGAGACGAGTCAGACCTAGAATTTAGATTTGTATGCCGTCTTTGCCACGTATGGAAGTTCCAGCATTGTGACAGTTTGGAGGGGGCCCTGCAGGTCTGAGGAAAGGCTTATCACCATCCCTGTGAGAACTCAGCACCTCAACGAGGTGCCTGGGGACCTGGGGACTGGCCTTGTCCATGACTTTGAGGTTTTGCCGTGAGGAAGACCCAGATTCAAATACCAGCTTTCCCCTCACTGTCATTGTGGTCTTGGGCCAATGATTCAACCTCTCTGAGGTTTTGGTATGTCATGTAGGAAATGTGAGTAGTGATATCTGCTTTATAGGATTGCTGAGAAACGTATTGAATTTAAGTATGAAAAAGTACCTGGTATAATCTTGGCCCTTAATAGGTGTAATGAATAGATACAATTAGTTTTTCTCTTGGGCCTTAATTGGAGGCCAACTCACCAACGTTCCCATGAGGTAGGTACTGTTGTCATCCCTATTTTACAGGTGAGGAAGCTGACGCTGATGGCACCACCCCAGGGTCACACAGCTGATGACTAGTGTGGGTAGAATGTAAACCCCAGTATTTATTGTAAGTAAAACTGTCTTCATTCATTACTCCTTCCATGGAATGGAATGCATGCGCATCTGAGCCTTCTGTGTCTCCATCCAAAGAAGGTGAGGTCGGCATAAATATGCACAGAGCAGTTTGAAACCGGCAGAAAACATCTTTCTGATCTTTGCCGTTTCTGGGTAGCTTTGGTTCCTGACCGTGTTTCTTTTCTGATTGACCACATGGAGGATTTCCTCTTTGCTCTTCAGGTCTCTGGCTCTTTGCTTTGTTTTGGCCACTAGAAATCCCCAAGGGAATCTGCTTTGAAAGCAGACTCGAGCCGAAGCCTTGGGAGCCAGGGCACAGCGGTGCGAAGGAATTAGGTATGAAGGAAACGCACGTCTGGGTTGGATTCCACGAATGCCTCTCCCTACTCCAGCGGGGGTGAGAGCGGCGGGGCGCAGGGCACACTGTCTGGGTGATGCGCTTGGTGGGGTTGCAGCTTGGCCACACGCTTTGGCTTCTGGGAAAGAGATTTTTCTCTGAGACTTTTCTGTTTGAGGGTAAAGGACAAGGTCACAGGCATCTTTTGTCCAGATTTCCAACTTCTGTGAGGTGAGCCTGTATTTCTTGTGCAAGTGCCGGAGTGCCTTCCTGGTTGGGGGATGGCTGTGCTGTTCAGACTGGGGTTTTGGGTGGTCGATGAGGTGGCAGAGGTAACATCTTGGAATGCCAGGTGGGCTGCCTCTTAGGTGGGGTCAAGGTTTGTAAGTCCAGAAATGTCACTCTCTGGGCACACAAAAATATTTTGTGTGTTCATATGTTTCAACCAATATTTATTGAGAGCCTACCAAATGCCAGGCATAGCACTGAGCACTGGGTACAAACTTGAACGGTTCATTAGTAATATAGGATGAAAAACAGGATATTCAGTGGGATGGAGAGGGTCAGGGATGGGCTCCTTTACACGCTTCCGGTCTCCTCACCCACTGTGCACTTGGGACAGATAAAACACATGACACAGGGTTGCACACTTGTTCACCATCTCTTCATCCAGGATGACATCCAGCCAGCTCTTCGTGTTCCTGGCTCCTTAGCTCCCCTCCTGCTTTGGCTCCAGATCACAGGTGGCAAACAAGTCCCATAGGCCGAATCCGGACCTCCACCCTGTTTTATCCCACCCAGCACCTTGTTTCTGCCCTGCGGCAGTGCCGAGCTCCTTGCCCCTAGTTACACTTATAAGTGTATAAGGAGTAGTTATACTTATACAGCCCTAAAATTACATTCGGCCCTTTGAAGGCAACAGTGAGGCTGATGTGGCCCCCAGTGAAATGAGTTTGACAACCCCTGCTCTAGACCTTAGTTTCTGAGGTTCTCTGGCCCAGAGTATAAACTTGGTTTTGACTTCAGTACCTCCTTCAGAAAGCATTTTGATATTCACCCTCCAAACCATGCAATCCCGGTCAAGGCCAGCCAGGATCAGTTACAGCTCTCATTGATGGTGTATGACTCAAGTTTGTTACATTTCAATACAAAAATTATTAGATACGAAGTGACTAGAATTAGTACTACAGATTTGGTTGTCACTGTCCCATGTGGTGCTGGAATCAAAACACAGGACTGTCTCTATAAAATATGAACATAAAGTTGATAATGAAGGCAAGTATCCTGATAATCTAATGAAACTCAAATTTTTTGCCATAGTGACATGATTCTATTAAGGAGCAAAGAAATTTTATTCCCTTCTTTGCCCGAATCCGCAGGATTCTTTGTGGCCCATTCATCAGATTGTTCAGTGAGAGCTAGCTGATTACCCACATGACCACACGGGAACCTCGGTCTCCTCAACTCTCAGATGGAAATGTGCATGCTGACCTTGCAGTTTGCAGAGTGGATGTGAGGGCAATGCTGTGATGCCTGCACCAAACAGGCCTAGTGCTGAGCGAGCATGGGCAGCTCAGGAAGTAGCAGTTTGTTTCCCTTCTTGGCTTGCCCCGCCCATTGTTCCTCCTCCTCCCTTCCCTCGGCTTCCGCCTCATTTCCAGCCCTCTGTTCTCTCTAAAGGCATCATGGATGTGCAGTATGGGTATCCTGGAGGCGCTCCCCCCTTCAAGATAATGCGGACAGAGCACCGGACCAGTGTCCACTGTATAGCAGATGCCCAATGGTGTGAAAAAGATGGTATCTCATTGGATTTTCTGCAAAAACAATGCATCCAAAAATAAAGAGTTGATTGTGTTTTGGCCACACCCCTCCCTCTAAGCAAAGTGGTAATTCTCTCCCTCCCTCTCACCCTAGCCATACACTTTTCTCTTTCTCTGTGTCTTTCATTTTTAACTCCTCAACAATGTTTAATGCTTCCTTCCAGAGCTTGTTCCCATCTCTCCTTCCATTTCAAGCTTCTGCTGGACCCAGCCCCTCTGGTGCTGGATTACAATACCAGTCCCAGCAAGGGAGCTGGGAATGGAGGAGTCACCAAACACGGGTGTGTGCATGACCGTGAGTGGCAGGAACCCTGTCGCTTCCTGAGTTACAGCAACGGAGGCCAGTGAGCCATTGCTGTTGCTGAGGGCACCTGGCTTCTGCTCTGGGGCTCTGGTCTGTCACCAAGGCTGGACCCTGGCTCAGGTTCGTCACTCCTGGCGATGAGCTGCTTTGCTCGGCTATCTCCATCCTCCGCCTTTTAGCAGCATCCTTTGTGCAGACTGAGTCTAGCAGCTGAGCACTAACCAAGGTCAGGGAGAGCAGGGACATCTCCGTCAGCGGCTAATGGAATGGCATTGCTTGCTATTACTCTGGGCTAAGGCGAGAGAGCCGCCAGCACCACCCTATGGTCTTATGGGGCTGCTGTGGGAATCTTCCAAGGGAAAAGTAGCTGTGGTCTTGGATGGGTGCAGAGGCATTGGCACAATGGTGTGTCTGTTCTTTGTCTCACAGTGAAGGGGAGTCTTAACTAAGTCAGCTGAGCGGAGAGTCCTGGAAGCAGGGTGGGGATTGCAGATGGACAAGCTGGGTTTGGCCTGCAGTTCTGATACTGGGCCCCTGTGTGTGTGTGTGTGTATGTGTGTGTGTGTTAGACCAGATAGCCTCTCCAAGCTTCCCCTCCCTCATCTGCAATAATTCGGGTGGGGGGTGGGGTGGGCAGCCATTCCTTCGTGGGCTGCTGTGAGGTATAAAGACAAGACCGTGCACTGCCCAGCTCTGCGTGTGATGCTCAGTGGGGGCTCAGACATGAGCTCCTATGGCCTAGATCTAACCTGCGTCTGTATTTCTTCTTTCCAGACCCTGTGTCAGCATGGATTTAGAAAGCAAAATTATTCGCTTGATCCTTCCAAAAATATTTACTCTTTCTAAACTCAGTCAGCCTAGCCGAGGGAGAGTGTTTAGCTACATCGGGGGAATTTCGTGCATGATCTTCGTTTTTGCTCTTTTCCTTGGATTACTTCTGGGTAAAATCAAAGCACAGCAGCTGCCTGCAACCCATGGAGGGGATTGGTGGTTCTGGAATGAAAGAAATGGAAAGCAGGCAGGCTCTGTTTTTGCTCGGCCAGTGCCCCCAGCAAGGCCTGTCCTGGCTGCAGGGGGGTCATGGCGAGACTGGCCGTCTGTTCACTCATTCCTGCTGTGTGCGCTTTGGGACCGCAGTGACGGCAGCCGCGTGACATATGTTTTTATATAGCCTTTGAATTTCTGGCCTGTCTCAGCCTGCAGCACTCCATGATCGTCTTGCCAAACCCTCACAGTTTTTAGAGCTAGAAAGTACGAGCTAAGGGGACAGAGCAGGTAAGAGATCTGCCTGATACAAGGCCCCTCACAGGTGATTCTTCCCGGGCCCTCAGCATGTCCTCATGGGAGTGAGGTCAGGGGTAAGAGCTGAGCTGGGCAGAGCCGCACTCCCACCGCGCTCTGCTGTGGGCTGGGCGACCCCGCTGCTGCTGGGTTAACCCTGCCAAGCCCAGGGCCTGGGACGTGATAAATGGTGGGCACTCTCTTCTCCACACGCGCTGCGTGCCTCCTGCCTTGTGACCGGCTCTCCCTAGCTTGTGTTCCCCTTCCTCCCCCTCTCCCACCCCAGTGTCTTCCCAGTGTCCCCGAGCAGGAGAAACTGGCCCTTCCCCCGAACCTCTGTAGCAACGACGCCACAGTTCACGTTTTAATGCCGCCTCGTTTCCTTTGCAGTCACTGCAGTTTGCAGGTCCTGTCCCCGGCCTGCAGTGGGCTCCTCTGGGCAGAGACGCTGTCCTACTGGGTGTGCTTAGGACACCCACCTCGTGGTCTTTGGCAAATCACTCTGAAATCCCTGGGTGTTCACTCCAGTGGCGGGTGAGTTGGTGGAGCTTTGGCAGAGCCCTCATCTCTTTCTTGGCGGCACGCCTCCCACCCGGCGCTCAGCAAGCCTTTCCGTGTGCCCTCGGGGAGTCACTCACCACCACTGCTGATTCCGGAGGTCCCTTCTTTCGGCGCAGTAGATTCTCACGGTCTGCTGTCCCCTGTCCTGCCACACTGCCTCCAGCACCGAACTCCCGAGCACAGAGGAGACACAGGCAGGGCTCCCCCAAGCCTCTGGTCACAACGCTTTTGTCAACTGACCAACACATGACCTTATTTGAGGTGTGCTTCCCTCTACAGACACCTTATTTCACATATAACGTAATACGTGTATCTTACAAATAATTGAATTCAGGTTTTTTTTTTTTTTTTTTTTAATAATAAAACAAGATTTCGGTCACAGTAAGGGGATCACGAATTTCTCTGGCTTCCAGCCTCGTGACCACGTTGCTCACTACCTTCTTTCTCTTTCTATTGGTCGTCCTCTCAGGAATCCAGGCTAAGGCGCCTTTCCACCTCCAGCTCTGCTGTAGATGTCACGTCAATCTCTGCCGACTAGACCCACGCGTGGGAAGGTCTAGTTCAGGAGGAAGCAGGGCTGGTTGGGCTCGGTCTGTGGGTAAGGGCGGTGGCCCAAGTGCCTTTGGGGCATATGTGGTATCACTTCTGCACTGCAGTTTGGGCATGGCTCCTGGGGGCCCGGCTCCTGGGGGCCCAGCTCCTGGGACTGACTGACCAACCCTCCGGAAATCCTGTGAGCTGTGTGATTCTCTTGAACCCATTCATTTGCTGTTTAAACTATAGCGCGAATTCAGGGGTTTGCAGCTAAGAAGCTGACAGGGAGAAGGTCAGGAGATTGCGATCATTTCACAATGGATTGCTAACATTCCCTGATGAGAGAGCTGTGAATTGTGGGTGGGCCTGGCTAGTGACAAGTGGAACCAGGATGATGACAGAAAGAGGATCGATACTGTAATTCTCAACTGTGACAGAGGTGACACTTTGGGCTGGACGATTGTTTGCTGTGGGCGGGGGTGTCCTGGACATTGTAGAGTGTTCAGCAGCACCCAAGACCTCTACCCACTGGATGCCAGGAGCACCCACCCCTGTGGTGACAACCAAAAATGTCCCCAAACATTGCCAAGTATCTCCTAGGAGGCATTGGTTAAGGAGCAGTTTAGCTTAATCACACCTGGCAAAACTCCCCAGTGAGAAGGGCTGGTAGATCATTCCAGAAGCATGCTGTCTTTAGACTTGTACAGTATTTGGATTTGTAAATGTATACATTCATGCTTAAGTTAACCAGCAATGACATAAATACATAGACAGACATACAAATGAATGTGTATATAGGTTGTTGTGTCATTTGTATTTGGGGTTTCTTAATCAAGTTAAAAGAACCTCTTCAGAGGAGCACCCTGGGCTAGCACACACGTTATACATCAGGCCTCCCCCTGCAGGGCCTTGCTGGCCACCGGACAGTGAGAATGTGCAGTTAGTGCATTCGCTCGGACTGGCCTTTTCATTCATCGTTCACAGAGTGGCGCCCAAACAGGGACCGCTCTTTGGGCCTGCAGGTAGGCCTGTTAGTGTCCTGTGGCTCCTGGGCATAGCTGTCCAGGCTGCCTTGACTTCCACCAGGAGCGGGTGATCTTCCCCATCTCGAGTGTGCAGGGGGGCGGCAGGTGAGCTCGCCCTCTCAGCACAGGCACCTGGTGAGCCTGTGCCGTGCCTCTGGCAAACTCAGTTACAGCTAGTAAGTGTATCAGCCTCTTGCTCTAGGGCTCTGTACTTCCTGACTAGGTCTTGTCGTATTTAGATAAAGGTTGCCTGGAAGGAGAGATTTATGGGTGTGCATCGGCTGTCCCTTTATCAGTCAGGTGATAAACCTCTCCTGACTGAAGAGAGCTGTCTGCTGGCCTGCTGGCCTGGCCTCGGCCACTGTGGGAAGGGCTCGATCTTCTCTGCACCCCACCGCTGCTCCGTCCCGCACTCGGGCTGAGCAGACCCAGACGCTTCCCAGAGGCCGGTTGGTGCCTGGGGGTCTTCACACCTGATGACAGGGGTGCGCGTCCTCACAGCTGCTTAGTTGCCTCGCTTTCCCAATGATGGTTTTTCTTGGTCTTAGTGCTGTCATAAATGGGGTTATGTCTTTGGTTTCTCTTTCAGATCATCTGTTATTAGCGTGTTCTGGGCCAGGACTGGCGGTGTGGCCCGGGGAGGTGGAGCCGAGGCTGGACAGCTGGGTGGACAGCCGGGTGGGGGGGCAGAGGTGCAGAGCCCCTCAGGCCCAGGGAGGCGGGCTACACCTGGGTGGGGCTGCTCTCCTGCGGGGAGTGGTGGGAGTAGATTTGGGGTCAGACCGTAACTCTGCAACCGTGTGGTGGACGGACGTGGGAGAGGGCTGACGGGAGAAAGCTGCCCGTGCCCCCCGAGAAGAAATCCGAAGGCGTGAATGCAGCCAGGCCCACAGAGGTGAAGCGGGAGGGGGGCTCGGGCAGGACGCAGTGGAGAGGACTTTGTGAAGGACTGGGTGCGACGGAAGGGGGAGCCGACAGAGGTGGAGGTGACTCTGGGACATGGAGTGGGGGCACTGAGTGGATGGCGGTCCCGTCGACTGCAGGAGGGAAATCAGGGGACAGATAGCAGAGAACGCAAGTCTGGTGTGTAAAGAGTGTGGGGTGGTTCAACCCTGTACTGTGTGTTCCACACCTATAGCCTGACCTCCTGCTGGGGCACCTGGTGCTGGCCCGGGAAGTGCTGCCTGGAGGCAGGGCCAGGCAGGTGCCCTGGGCATTCCCTTCGAATGCTCCCAGAGGCAGAGTCCCAGTGAGTAGCTGCATGATTTCCTGGACTTGGAGGGGAGTTGGAGGAGCTTTGCCCTGGAGGGTTACCTTCTGAATCTGTCTTGTTTGCATCTGGTCTGGAAACCTAGCTGGGTGGGTCTTCCAAAATGTAACCAAGTTTCAAATTAAAACTGCCCTCCTGGTTTCGGGAGGGTGCATTTCCTTCCACCTGGTCTGCAGATGGCCCCCAGATGGAGACGTCCAGTAACTGCCGAGCTGAGCAGTGCCGCAGGGCCTGGGTCGTGGCGGCACTGAAGTGGCCCCAGGGGACTGGCAATAAAGGCTGTGCTGAGAGGGCGTGGACGTGCTCAGCAGGACCAAGCCCCAGGTGCTGGGTTTTTGGGGGCTTCCTCACAGCCAGGCCCGGAGTCAGTGCTGACAGGAACGGGAAACTGAACCCATCCCCTCCCGAGACCCAAGGCCAGCACCCGCATGGGGAGCTCTAAACCACAACAGAACGTGCACCCAGCTTTACTGGTCCGATGTCAGGAGGGAGTGGGTGGGCCCCGCCGCCAGGCCCACCTTGGTGTGAATCCCGATGCTGACACTTGCCGGTCGTGGACACGGAGCCTCACGGAGCCTCTAGGAGCCGCTGGTGCCTCCTCTGTTAGGCGGGGTTCGCGGTCTCCAGCCCGGTGAAGAGATGGCTGCAAATGTTCGAAGAGCTAATACATGCGAACCACTCGGCAAATAGCGTGCACTCAAAAGACACTATACTTATTATGGAACCTTACTTTTTTCCATCACAGCTTATATGCAACGTTATTTTGTCTTAGTTCAGGGCGACAGCATAGTGGTTAGACACTCTTGTACTTTCTAAAGTGCTCCCCCTGGGGTTTCCAGCCCCTGCGCACAGTTAGCACACGATTATTGTGCTCTGTTAGTTACCTCCCACGACTATTTCGTAGCCACCCGTCTGTCCTCAACCCTGTCACCTTTTTCCCCAGCCCCCCATCTGTCAACGGTTCGTCTGTTCTCCATGTGTCTGTTTTTATTGTGATGAAAACATTATAATTGCAAACACTTTAGTACATTACTTAACCTCTGCAATTCTTGGTTTGCTCCCCTGTAAAATGGTCACAAACTAGCAGTTCTCTTTGCTGCATTAAATTTCACATGAGAAGTTTGTAAAAAGACCGACTCTCCATTGTCTATTTTGATGCTCTCTGCCCATGGAAAACAGAGTCTGCCAGACAGCCTGCTAATCGTAAAGATAGGTTTTTATGCTTCCTTTTATTTCTACGATGCCTCATGCGAGTGTCCCCTTCCCACTCATGAATGTAAGCTGATGAACACTGAGTACCTGTCGTAGTCTGGGGACTGTGTTAGGAGCGCTGTGGACATAATTCCAATGTTCCCTGCAGCTCCTGGGGCCCAAGTGTCCTCATTCCAGAGGTGAGAGGATCACAGCTTAGTGGGACACGGAGCGCTTTGAATACGTTCAGAGACAAAGGATTCCGTCCCTCCTTGTCCTGGTGGAGCTCCCGTCTTGCTCACAGGAACCCGAGAGAACCCACGCTGCACCCAAAGCCGTGGCATTCAGGGCCCCTCATGCCACTGTCTGCTCTGCACGGAACCTCCTGCTACCAGGCCTCTCCTGCTCTCTGCGGCGACACCTGCTGAGCCTGTCCTTTAGGGCCACGGGCAAGCCGGCAGTGAACTCATGGAGCCAGCTACTTCACAGCTGTCTTCGGGGCTACAAGAAGCCATTTAATTTCCTGCTCTGGGCACTGTGCTCCTTGGGGACTCGGGCGACTCCCCCAACCTCTCGGCGTCTGTTCAGCCTCATCTGAATGCCTCGAAAGAGGTGGCAGCAAATTCGCAGCCACGCACTGGCTGGCAAGGCCGTGAGAATTCAGTCTTGCTTGAACTTGGCATTCCCCCTGCCAGAGACATTTTTTAGTAATTTGGCCGCAGGCTGAAACCCTGTAGGATATCTAATTCACGATTATGTAAAACACCTGGAGCTCAACACTGTGGTGCCCCACCCTTCTCGCATGCAGTCAGAGGGGAGAGAGAGTGTAGCATGTGTCCAGGTCCCCGTTTCTCCAGAAGCGGTGCTGGCGCCTCACATTGTCCACTGGCAGCTGCTGCTTCTCTCAGGACCTGGTAGGTGCTCGCTCATGGAGCGGCCCAGGCCGGTCGGCAGGTGCCACTGGGCGGGACAGCCATCCTGGGTGGTCGGGAGAGGCCACACTGGGAGAGAGACGCTGGTGATTGGCCCTGACATGGCCAACGTGTACTTGCCAAGGAGAGAAAGGGACAGACAGTGGAGGGAGGGGACAGCAGAGGGTATGAGAAGGGCCAGGAGGACCCAGGTGTGCTGGCCATGTTTCCGCAGGGCGTTGAGATGAGGCAGGGGGAGCTGGGAGTAGCCGCTGAAGTCGGGGCACCCGGGGCCACGCCGTGGCCAAGGAGAACCTCTGGGGTGGCTGTGGGCTGTAAATGTCTATTTCCCTTGACTGTCTTCACAAAACACCCGTGAAGCTAGGGATGGACCTTCATCGTTTTTGGTGTCTGGACTGTGTCTCCTCAAATGAAAAGTTGGGCGGAGCCCAGATGACTGGGTGTGTCGGCTATCTGTTGCTGTGTGACAGATGACTGTACAACTTAGCCAGCTTCAGACAACGAACATTTATCATCTCCCGGTGTCTGCGGGTCAGGGATCTGGGCGGAGCTCCCCGGCCCTCTGGGCTCAGCGGCAGCTGGGTGCCGCCCCAGCTGGGTCACAGGGGTGTTGGGGAGGGTGGGCTGAGGACCTCAGTCTGTCTCTGGCTGGAGGCCACCCTCAGTTTCTGGCCACAGGGGCCTCTCCATAGGGTAGCACAGCATGGAAGCTGGTTTTGCCAGAGAGAGAGGGAGAGAGAGAGAGGGAGAGAGAGGGAGAGAGAGGGAGAGAGAGGGAGGGAGAGAAATACAGAATGAACCATCCAAATGGAATTTAGCCTTTTGTAACCTAATCTTAGAAATGACATCCTATTTCCTTGGCTGTATTCTACCCGCTAAAGCAAATACCAAGTCCTGCCCACACTGACACTTGAGGGGAAAACACTAGCGCTCACCCAAGGGCAAGAACCCCAGGAGACAGGGTCCTTGGGGGCCTGCCCAGGAGGCTGTTGCCTGTGCTTGCCCCCCACCCCCCACCATGAGGTTTAGGTTCTGTAGGTTTCCCTGAGGAGTTGCTGAGGAACTGATCCGCCTCAGGGCTCACACCTGGTTTTTGTTAACCGAACACGTTTGAATTTTAGTGTCACGTCTTCACTGTCTTCAGGGTGCAGTTCTGAGCACAGTGGCTTGTTTTTCTGGGAGTTGAGAGGGGACACTCGTGACTCTTTGTTACATCCTACCCTCTCCCCAGCCGACCCTGGGGTCTGTGTGATGCTGATGCCCCTCAGTTCTCTCTTTTTATTGGCTTTAGTGGGGTGACGTCGGTTAATATAATCACATAGATTCCAGGAGTACGATTCTACATGTACATTATACTGTGTGAGCAGCACCCCAAGTCCAGCCTCTTTCCATCATAATTTACCCCCATTCACCCTCTTCTACTGCCCCCACCCTTTCCCTCTGGTAATCACCATGCTCTTGTCTGATTCTGTGAGGGTTAATTTTTTTCCATCTTAATCCCTTCATGTGTTTTTCCTATGTGATTTTGATGCTTCTGTTCTTCTGGTGCTGGACCTAGAGAAGAAACCCAAGACTTAAGACACCTAGCATGTGACGGATGCACGGTGCTGGTGGGGAGACATGGCCGAAGTGAGGCGAAGGCCGCTGTGACTGGCAGCTGCCTCCCGTTTCTCCCCATGAATGTTTTCCGACCCGACACAGGAAGTGGGTGGGGAGGGGATGGAAAGGGCCGAAAATGGGAGCGGATCATGACATGTTACGATCACAGTAGAGTATCCGCTTTCTAAACATTTTAAAACAATATATACACCTTGTTCAGAATGTCTGGGAGCTGGGGCTTTTCATACCTTGCCTCAGTTTCCCCGGGGCTCAGCCAGAAATCGGGCATCAGGAAGATTTCCCATGATTTGGTGAGTCTTGGTGTTACTTTAAGTTAATCGAGGTGCCTGCTCAGTAATGCTAACATTGCCCCATCTTTGATGGCTGGCTTCTGGTGATCTCTGTGACCTTCTATGCACGTAGCTTCACTCGCTTTTGTGAAATTCAGCACCTCTGTCATTTCTTGTACCTGCTGTTGCTTAGAAGCCATCCCTTCTTGCGGCACTTGCCCCCCACCTCCGGCTGGAGAAGCAAGACTCACAAGCTCGTCCCCAGAATCTGCTCTGTGTGTCCGTGGTTTGGTCACTGTCTCGGATGGCGTACCCCTCCTCTGCCTGCTCTCTCTCTGTCATCTTCATTGGTTCTTGTTCTGCCCAGAGAGTCACCGTTTTGTTCCTTAGAAACTAACAGCCACTACTTCCTCTTCTCATTCATTTCTCCTGGCCCAAACGCTCATGCATCCTCAAGGTTTCAACCACTGTCTCAGTGTGATGCCTACAAGGGTCTCTCCAGGTCGAATATTCCCTGGAGCTCCAGATGTGATGTCCATTCTAGTCTTTCCCAAAAGATTTGAACATCCCCCAAACTCCTCAAACTCAACCTGCTGTCAAAAACTAAATTAATTCCCTACTCCATCCTACCAAACCCCTCTCTCCATTTTCCTAGGTGCTTGGAGACATCATCCAGCCTTCAGATTCCAAAGCCAGATCCCCACCCTCACCCCCAGGCCCAACATTCATGCCTGATTCCTCCTCCTCCAGATCCTCACATGCAATCAATCAATGCATCCAAAAGTTCTACCTCCTACCTGCCTTTTTTCACTACATTATTTGAAGTGAAAAAGGTTTTCCTAACAAAATTCACCAGAGAAGAAAGAAAGAGTGGCAGGATTTGCTGTGGCTGCCGGCTTCCGTGATATCCAGATACCAGCCCCAGGTCTGCTCCAGGCCTGCAGTCTGAGGTGTGGGTCTCAGCTGGGGAGGGAAGCCCGGAGCCTCAAGTCCGAGAGCCTTTGTTTCTGCACGGTTCAAGCTCTTGGCAAGTCCCTGTGGAATGAATGAATTTTGGGGCCTTAGCTTCCCCCAGAATGAAGGGAGGGATAAAACCAGAGAGCCTCCAAGCCTTCTTCCTGCTGCTGTGTGTTAGGGTTCTGATTCCATTGCAGACGCAAAGCAACCCAGAAGGATAGAGCAACTGCTTGTGGTCGGGGAGATGGTCTATCTGTGAATTCTCTCGTGGGGTTTCTGTCTTTAAAGCAATCTCCATCGGTTTTACTTTTGCTTACCGTAGTGATGCACGCTCATTCGATAGCCTTGGTTGTTCGGCTTGTAGTCTTCCAGAGGATTCCTTGTGCCTCTGCCCTTACACAGTTAACACCTGGTGTTTTTTTTTAACTTAACACACTGTGGGCATCCTTGAGAGGCAACGTTCTTTATGGAAACATGCAGTGCAGTTCTTTGGGGGTTGGTGAGGGTGGCTTCTGTCACAAGGACACACGATACTCTCCTGGCCTGGTCCTCCGAGGGAGGGGGCGTCCCTAACCTGGAACTCGGTGTACAACAGAGGTTCCCATCCCACACTCCAAACCATTCCTTTTAGGCCCTGGAATGCCTCCAGGGGCACCTTCCGATGGCCGTCACTGGACGAACAGACTGGGCTTTTGGCACCCACGGGAAATGCCGTGAGTGAGCACCAGGGAGCCCGTGTCGTTAAGACGAACAAATGCACCCCCACCCCCTGCCTGCCGCTGATTTCCAGGCTGTGGCTCTTCCAGAAGCAGCCCAGCTAAGCAGCCCGAATCCCCCTCCCCTCTGCACCCCCAAGTCTCACTCTGGGGGCTGCTTGGTATGCAGCCAGCAGCCACTCAACGTAATGCGCCTTACCTGCCAATGTGCTTTGAGGGATATTGTTAGCATTAAATTCGCCATTTACATTTTCATGTCTGACATAATTGAGGAATGAATGCTCTTATGAAAATTAAACTTGTGGTTCTCCTGGGCTGCTGTAACCCTGTTAAAATGTAATGTGATTTTTGATGCTTCTTCTTGAGGTTTTTATTAAATAGAATATCAGGATGACTAATTCCCTGGGCCTAAATGCAGGCTGGGAAGAGCATTATTGATAGGGCCTCGTCCAAATGGTCCTCCGTGCTCAGCCTCTAATGGCCTAATAATGCATTATACTTGAATCAGAAATACTCTGAGTTGTAGTGCTTATTGCCATTATTGAAAACACCTGGATGCTCCATTCATCAAGGTTACATCCGAAGGGGCCCATTTGTTTATTAGGCTGTCAGTAAACATCTTGATTTGGTCTGGGTTCAGCCACATTTGGCCACGCCGGAGAGGGAGCTCAGGCCCAGCCTGGGTATCTCGCGTGGTTTCTCCTGATTAGCTTTCTCGTTAGGAGAAAAGCAAGCTAATGAAAAGTTGGGAGAGGCGTTACGGAGAACACGTTTCGCCGCACATAACCGGCGGGGTGGTGTGCCCGTGAGGCCCTGGAGCTCTTCTCTCAGCAGCTGCTAGCACGGCCTCTCTGCCCAGCCTCCTCCTCCCAGCAGGGCTCTGACTGCGAGCTCTGCCCCCCAAGGCAGCGCCCTGTGGACCCTGCAGGGGGCGCCTGCAGCCCTGCCGCCCTACAGGCAGGGGCAGGCACAGAGGAGGCAGGGGCCCAGGGGCCCAGGAAGGGGCAAAACTCTAGGTCTGCCACCTCCCACAGGGTAAAGCAGATTCAGAGAGTGACATGCTCCTTTCACAGACATATGCCATCTCTTTGAGGAGGCCTTGGTGGCAACCATTGTGATTAAGGGTGCCTTAAAAAAAACAAAAACAAATTTCAGGAAGAAAAAACCTATGGTGATGTTTTTTGACCTATGTTTCTAAAAACGAACGCAAGAAACACCTGACTGCATAAAACATAAATATACAGCTAATTGGGTTTCTGTGACTTAAAAGAATGCCCGAGTCACCCTTCTAGGTCAAGATCTGGAATGGCACCAGCACCCGGGTGCCCTCCTGGTGCCCTCCCCGCCCACCACCCCCAGGTGCCCTCCCCGCCCACCACCCCCTCATCTCCTGACGCACACCAGTGGGCCCTGACATTTGGGTCTGGGGACCCCTTGGGACCAGCCACCTGACCCACCCAGCTTTCCCTGTGAAAAGCACCTTTGGACAAGGTCCTGGCCTTTGCTTTTCGCACAGACTTGGATGCGGTAGGGGTCAGGGGTGGAGGGATGAACATGGAAAACTGCTCAGTGGATGCGGAGGAATCCTACCCGGTAGCACAGGTCCAAGACGGGAGCCCTCCCAGGTGCTGGTGTGGGGTGTCCACCCGGGCACTGGGCTGGTGTGTGACTGGTCATAATGCGAACGTCGGCATAGCCCTGTGACCACATCGTGTGTCTCATGGAGGGAGGCAGGGAAGGCAGAGCATGCTCCTGTGAAAAGCCGGGTGCCCGGGGGGCATTACGTGCCTGCCACCCCCAAAGCGGAATGGAGTCTGTGAAAGGTGGTCGTGTGCTCGTCCTCAGAAGGTCCATGGTCCTCTGCTCCTGCCGCCTTTAGTGGGGCTGCCCCCTGATCTTGCTTCCCTGGCTGTGGGTAGCCCAGGCGACAGGGAGTGGGGCTGCTGCTCAGGTGGCCGGGCCTCAGCCCTGCCTGGGGGGAAGGAGACCTGCCCAGAGAGGGGGCCGGTGTGTGCTATCCCAGTCTCCCCGGCCAGCAGGAAAGTCAGATGGGAACAGTTGCTCTCTCCTACCAGTCAGTGTAACCTGAGCCCTGACCTCCCTCCGCAGATGCAGCCGGGCTGCCATCACAGGCCCACCTCTGAGGAAAGTGAGGGGCTGGTGAGGGAGGCCCTCCACCCACTGCTTCAACCCCCCCCCCTTGCCTTGCAGGCTGTGGCTGCCCTCGGACACCAGCCTTCCAAGGCCCCGTGTGAATCTGGGCTCCCCACCCCCATGCCCCACAGAGACCAGATCTTACTCTGGTCGGGCCCTTTTCGGTCCCCCAGCTGATTTAAGGATTCCAGTGTTACTTCCAGAGAATCTGCTCGGAGGCTCCAGAGGCAAACACGAGTGGGTGGGACAAGGTGGGGGGCCCCGGGCAGCACTTCCACCTGGGTGTGTGTTCCCACCTGACCTCTGCCAGCTTTGTGACCTGGAGCAGCTTCCACACACTCCCTGGACCTCAGATTCCTCATTGGGACAGTGGAGTGGGGGCAGGATAGTGCCAGCCCCTGACTAGCTGGACCCTCGCAAAGTGACTGAACTACCTGAGCCTTGGTTTTCCATCTTGAATGAAGTTGAGCCTCATCCAGGTGTTAGGCTGTGAAGCCTGGTCCGAGCTGGCCCTTGGCAGATGCTCATGCCTTTCCCTGCACAGGCGATGAAATTGAGCCTCAAAAGCTAAGGACACAGTATTTCCTCCAGAGTGTGGGTGTTTGGAATACTAAGCAAACTAATTTAAGGCAGTCTTATGGTACATCTGAACAACCTGAGGGCTCGTTAAAATACAGATCACTGTCTCCTCCCTCGGAGTTTCTGAGTCTGTAGGTCTGGGGTGCGGCCCAGGAGCTGGCCTTTCTAATAGGCTCCTGGCTGCTGCTGGTGGTCCTGGGAATTATGACTGTGAAGGCTCAGGTGCCAGGGAAATGGGCACCTAGGAAGCTTGAAGGAAACCTAGTTAAAATAGAGTATCTTAAGCCTCCAGGGCACACATATCTAATGTCACAGCCAAGAAGACACGAGACAGGAAGTGCTCTGTGAAAGAAGCCACACGTTTCTGATAGGGAGCCCCACGTTTCTGACAGAAATGCATTTGCTGGGGGAAGAAAGCCATCCCCAGGCGAATGCATTCATTCAGGAAATGAGTGGAAGGGGGTCCTCTGAAAGGGAAGGAGCTGTAATCACTCGTGCTGCCTCTAGCCCTTGATGGTCAGCAGGGGACTCCTGGTGAGAGGAAGCCGTTTCTGCTGTAATGGCCCTGGCTCCGTGAGGACGGAGCAGATGCCGCCGCCTCCTCTCCCCTCATCCGGGCCTTGTCAGAACCACAGCTTCTTGAGGTCAAGCCGATCGAGACAAGCTTTTCTTCAAGAAGCCTGAGGCCCGTGGGAGGTGTATCTTCTTGGGGAACTCCCTCCAGCCACGTGGGCTGCTGGGAATGAGGGGTACCTGGCACATGGCACCATGGTCCACCTGGGGGGCTTGCACCTGGCTGCACACTGGTGTCACCTGGGGAGGTGACAGGTGTACAGATGCCTGAGTCCTTTCTCCAACTCAGAGCTTCTGAGGGTCCAGATGGTTTCTTTGTTTTGTTCTTAACTTCCACAGGGTGGCTGGCATGGATATAGGGCTGAGAATTCTTGCCAGGGGCCCAGAATGTGACATTTTCCTGGATCTGTCCCACTGCTCTCTCACCTCCCACTCTGTGTGTTCCTGATGTTCCACTGGAGTGTCCTCACAGCCTGGCCCAGGGGTTCTGCTGGTGGTTGCTGAGCCCTCTTTCCACCTGGGCCTTGAATTTTGGGCTTCCTGGCTTGTCTTGGCATCGTGCAGTTTTAGCAAAAATCCAGCTAAGTTGGTTTAGCCAGAATCTCCTACCCTTGGTATCCATTAGGGTCCCCATCCGCCATACCCCCTCCCCGTGACATCTGATGCCCCGGGCTGCCCCACTGGAGTCCTGTTAGATCGTGTGAAAGGGAAAACCACAGGCCCAAAATGGCACCGCTTGTGGGAAAAGCCCCTAACACCAAACGGAGATTTAATACCTGCCCTGCTGCTGTTTCACCCTCTACCTGAAAATACAGCCTTAATCAGCCGGTCTGGAACTTTCTGGTCAACCCCAGTGAGCAATCTGTCACCAGGGCCTTCTCCGTCCCTCAGAGAAAGAAGAGACCGGCTGCAGGACAGGAACCCTTGCAGGTCCCTTCCGCCCAAAAGAAGTCTTGTCTAAAAAGACTCCTTCCTTTTTTCTCTCTAAGCTCTCCCTTGCCCCACCCTCCTTCCTATTAAATCTGTCCATCTTGTGCAAACTTCGGAGCGTCCTTCTAGGTGCTGGACGGGCTGCTGCCAGGTCCATGAATCGCTTGGTAAAGCCAGTGAGAACTTAACATTTCGTTCTTGCTTGGTTTGGTTCTCCAGCAGTCAGTTTGCTAGGAATCTGCACCCCTCCGCCACCAATGTGTCCTCTTAGTCATTTTCCATCCACCGATCACCCTCACCCCACCTTAAATTCCCACGTTCCCTTGCTGCATTCAGAGTTGAGCCCAAACTGCCTCCCCTCTTGCAAGCCCCCAGGAGGCAGTCCCCTTACTGATCCCCAGGTCTCAAATTGAGTCTGCCTGACTGTTTTAAATAGTATCACGGATGGTGTTTTCTTTAACATTGTCGGCTGAGAGGCCTGTCTGTCCTGACAGTCCATCCTTGTTAAAAAATTAAAAAATGGTTTCAATTACAGTTTTCATTCAGTGTTATTCTGTACTAGTTTCAGACATAGAGCAAAGTGGTTAGAAAATCATGCGCTTTACAGAGTGGCCCCCACTGCTTCAAGTCCCCGCTGGCCCCCTATGTAATTATCACAATATTATCTGACAGTCCGTCCTTTGCAGCATTTCCCACTCCGGGGCCCCAGAAACACTGGTGTCCTGTGAGGTGTGAAGAGAGTGAGTGTGAAGGAGGAACAGGGGAGAGGGAGCATCTTCCGAGTCTACACGCACGAGTGGAATTGCTGGGCCACTTGGTGTTTCAATGTTTATTGTCTTGAGGACCCACCACACTATTTCCACAGTGGTTACACTCTTTTTAAAAAATTTATTTTTATGTATTACAGATGCCCCTCATACTCCCCTTTGTCCCCTATCCACCCTGCCCCATCCCTGCTGGCCTTCTCATTGTGGTCTCTGTCCAGGGCCCATGCATACATGCATATATGTAATTTGGCCAATCTCTTTTAGTCCCCCCACCCCCTCCCCTCAGAAATCACTTCTCATTTCCACTAGCAACTGTATGAGGTTTCCAAATTCCCCACATTCCCAGCCACACTATTGTCTGTGTGTTTGATTATGGCCCTCCTAGTGGGTGTGCTGTGGTGTCTCACTGGGGCTTTCACGTGCGTTTTCCTAATGACTAGTGAGGACAGCAGGGGGAGGGGGGAGCCAAGGAGTCAGTGCACCCCAGTCCATCCAGCGTCACAGTGGATTGTCCGTCCCCACAGAGGGAGCGATGTGCTGAGCAGCTGGGAATCTCAGTTGGCTTTCCTAAGGGAAGGAAGGCTGTCGGACCTCCACTTCTAAGACATGCTGTCTGAGCCTGTTCCCTGAGGCTCCTCATTCCAGGGCGGGGCCACAGGGTGCCCCGCAGGGGTCTGCCCCCTCCCAGCCCACCGGTCAGCTAGAAACCATTGGGCCTTTGATCGCTAGCCACAACACCAAAATTTGGGGAAGATTTCCTTGTCTTACAAGTCGGCACATATGCAAAGACCACTGTATATGGTAATCATTGCTCCCACCCTGCAAACGTGGTCCCCTACATCTTTCCAGAGTAAGGCAAAAGGAGTGAAGCGACAGTTTCCAGGGGCTGCGGGGTTTGCACTTTCGGATCTGCTGTGTCCACAGGGAGCCCACATACTCCTGGAGTAAGTCATGTGCATTGCAGTGAGGGTTTGAGAATTCTGATGTTGTAGGGGTTTTACTTTCTTTGAAATTCTGTTTCTGTACAGTGTAACCTGTGGATACATTTTTAGCAAGGTAGACAGACATGGACACCGCTGCAGACAAGGGTGGGGAGCGGAGCACAGCAGAGCAGCTGTACCCGGCAGTTATCTTACATGGGAAGGGGGCTGTCTTTTGCATTGCAACCCACATACAGTTGAGGACCGGGTGGCTTCGGGTGGGCCCTAGGACTGGTGATTAGGGTACCAAAGTCTAGGCCTCTTTCTGCCCCGCTCTGCTCTTGGGCAAATCTCTGCGCTCCAGGGCTCAGGGATTCCTCTGTGAGTTGAGGACAGATGCAAGTGTTGGTAAAATGGGCCATAGAACGCTGCCGACACTAGGTGGCGCCCGTGCCTCAGTGATCTGCGCTTATACACCACATCCCACCTGTACCAAGTGCATGGGTCTGAATCCCGAGTGGGAAGGCGTGGATGCTTGAGTGCAGTGGAGATCTCAGCCTGCTCTCTGCTTCGAGCCCCCCATCCGGTTCCTCCACACTGCCTTCAGGCTCCTTAACGCTCCCCAAGCCTGCCGCCTCCCACCCCACCAGCTACACACCCATCTTCCTCTTCTGACGCGCCCCCACGTGCTCCGGTGATGTCCTCGATCAGTCCCCGGTAGTGATGCGCCTCTGGGCTCGGGTAGCCATATGTACACTGGGGCAACTTCTGTACGTCCACGTGCTTATTCACGCAACACACTGTCACCCCTGAACTGAGACTGTGTGCGGGTCTCTGCCTTGACGTTTTACTGCTCTGATGAGCACAGTATTTCTCATCTTTGAATTTTCCCCTTTCTGACAATGCCTGGCACATAGTAGGTACTCAATTCTATTCCTCGAATGGACTCCCCGTCCTTCATTCTGAACTAGGTGACACCAGTAACTGATTCAAGGGGGAGGGGAGTTCATTGGGTTCCCCAAGAACAGGTGATCTAAATTCAGTGAGCTGGAGCCAACCGCCAGCTGGCTGAGTGGATATCATTTTGTCTTCCTCATGAACCATCCATGCAATCATTTTCTAAGGGAAATGCCCTCCCTCCCTTCCTGGCAGGTGCATGGTGCCCTGGACGTCACAGGCAAGTGCATGGACTGTGCTTTCAAATTGGGCTGCCGAGGAAGAAAATGCCTCCTTTTCCCAGAGCTGGTCTCCTGTTTGTGTTTTATTGGGGTCACACTAGGGAAGAGTGGAGAATGAAGAACCCTGAGAAGGACGCTCCTCCACAAACCAACTCTTTTCATTCTGCCTTCTGTCTGGCATGGGAGAAATAAATGGATGGGTGCTCTGAGAGTTGATCTTGGCCGAACCGGTTCCCCTCCGCCCCCAGCCATGAAGAAATGCCCTCTGCTCAGTGAACTATTTCTCATCCAAAGCCCATGGCAGTTGTCAATACCCTGAAATTCATCCTCCAACCCTCGCCACCCCAAGCCCAGTCTATCCTTCCTGCCACCTTTTCTTTCAGCCTTCCTGCCTGTGGGATTGGTGCATGGTGTCTGCTTCCTTTTCTGGTCAGAGCTCCTTTCCTCTCTTAGAGTTTGGAAGAAGGCAAAGGGGGTCCTACTACCTGTCCACTTCCCTTAGATGTCCTGTGCTCTTTCTGCTCAGCCACCTGAATCTCCAGCACCTTGGAACCCTAGAGAGAGAACTTGCTGGAAAACCTTCCCTCACCCTGCTGCCTTGGAGGGTGTGTCTTTCCCTTCCTGAAGCCCGTTATTCGGGCTTGGCATTTCCTTGAGCTTTTGCACATTTTGCACAAACCAGTGCATAAAGATGTAGGAACCCCGAGTCGGGGTCCATTGCAAAGAGACAGCCTGTGGGATGCAGCCTATGGAAGGACCCTCCCCTGTCCCCACAGGGAGCATCACGGCCACCACTGACCCTGATCTCCACATAAAAGTCTAGATGTGGCTGGATAATGCGGACACATATTTCCTGACATGAGTATTAGGCTGCTCTGTTTATTAAATACATGTCTTTCTGTAAATTATAGGCCTGCATTTCCTCTGTCTCCATGCTCCAGGGTAGATTCAGAGGATTGTGAACCAGCCAGATGGACCTGCACAGCAGGCCATGCACTGAGAAGGGGAAGGAATGACCAGCACTTGGGCTGCTGTGGGCACAGCAGCGTCACTGGTGGAAAGATGCTGCAGGGGGCAGGGGAGCTGCGAGTTGGGGGAGTGGCCAGACAGCCTCGGAGAGCTGACTTGGTGTTCTCTTAACATTTGCTTGAGTGAGAGATAATTGGCATGTAACATTGTATTAACTTCAGCTTCATAACACAGGCATTCCCCCCCCTCCCCCCATGATGAGGACTTTTAAGAGCTACTCTCTCGGCAGCTTTCAAATGTGCACATATCAAGAGTATTGCTAATGACAGTCACCCTGCTGTAGATGACAGCCACAGGACTTGCTTATCTTATAACTGAAACTTTGTACTTGGGGCCACCTTCCTCCAAGTGTTCTACCCCATCCTCTGCCTCTGGGAACACACATCTGATCTGTTCTTCCGGGAGGTTATTTTTAGATCTCACAGGTAAGATCATGCAGTGTTTGTCTTTCTCCGTCTGACTTTTTCACTTAAGATCATGCCTTCCAGGCCATCCATGTTGTCACAATCAACAGAGGTTCCTCCTTTTTTATGGCTGAATAATA
>PVIA01007943.1:0-51204 GCA_004024845.1 Tonatia bakeri
AATTACATTAGCCAAGGTAAAAATGAAGGAGAGAATCCTAGAAGCAGCAAGAGACAAGGAGACAGTAACCTACAAAGGAGTTCCCATCAGACTGTCAGCTGATTTCTCAAAAGAGACCTTGCAGGCAAGAAGGGGCTGGCAAGAAGTATTCCAAGTCCTGAAAGGCAAGGACCTACATCCCAGATTGCTCTATCCAGCAGAGCTTTCATTTAGAATGGAAGGGCAGATAAAGTGCTTCTCAGACAAGGCCAAGTTAAAAGAGTTCATCATCACCAAGCCCTTATTATATGAAATGTTAAAGGGGCTTACCTAAGAAAAAGAAGATTAAAAATATGAACAGTAAAAAAAAGTCATCAAATGGAGGGTTAGCAACAGGGAAGTAGGAGGAGGAGGGAGGGGGAGAAGATATAGAGAATAAGTAGCATAGACAGTAGGTAGAAAATAGACGGGGAGGGTAAGAATAGTATGGGACATGTAGACACTAAAGAACTTATGACACATGGACATGAACTAAAGGGGGGAATGTGGGTGGGAGGGGGTGGGCAGGGTGGAGGGGAGTGAAGGGGGAAAATGGGCCAACTGTAATAGCATAATCAATAAAATAAAGAATAAAAAAAAAGTTCTGTTCTTCGATCATTCATTCCAGTGTAGGGTCAACTTTACTACAAACTCTCTGTGGACAAGGTCTTGTCTTATATTTCACTTGGCTCCCACACAGCACCTAGCAACATGCTGAGTAAGTAGTAGGCAGTCTACCCATGAATAATTATTGGTTGACATGTGTATTGCTGACTTACGGGAAAATAAGGACCGTGACTGGAGAATCGCAGATCCAGTTCCCGAGGCGCAGAAAACAGCCTCTTACTCTTCAGGAGTGGTGGCAGAGGCCTTTGCTAAGGACGTCGCCAGCAGTTGTGGATTTCAGGACATCTATTTTATTTAATTAAGCAGTACATATCGAAACTGCAAGTTTTTATATTTCTTTTTGTTCGTTAAAAGGATTCCGTATTTCTACCAACTATGACTTTAGTTCTTACTTTTGCATTTTCTCTGTTTTCTTCTGTATGTGATTGTTGTTTCTTTATAACTTACAGAATCTTCAAACTTTGAGTTTGTTTTTGGAAGTAGATAGAATAAGATTATAGATGATAGATAGATAGATAGATAAAATATACATTCTTCATGCTCCTTTTAGAAAGCCGGCCTAGATTTCCTTTGTGTTGAAGCCCCATTTGCGTTCCGGGTCATTATGCAGCACTTGGTTCAACCATTAAGTTTTTTCTTTGTAAGTATCTTGATTCTACATCTGTCTAGTCTTTTCTTGAGGCTTTAATATGGTTCCTTTGAGGAACATTCATCATTCTAGTGCTCTTTTGTTGCTTAAATGTTCTTCCCCTGGGAACTTTGACAATTTTCCCAAGCCTAGCAATTTCAGTAAGTACTTAATAACATGATTTAGGTTGCCTCTGTGTGAGAGTCTACAGGATTCCCTTAGAGATTTCTAACACTCAGTGTTTACACTGTAGTTTCTTAACTTTGAGAAGCACACTTTTGTGACATTATATCTAGTGCTGTATTCTCTCTCCTCCATTTAACTTCCTTGCTAAGGAAGTGAGGGGTAAACTCAGTAAAATCCATGTTAGAGGCTTTTACATTTCAGTCGTGAGATCAGCAAGGTGCAGTTTAGCCTCTATGGTATATTTCAGCAACCCGCAAATCACTAGTGTATCCCTCATGATTATACATTAGATTTCGTTGTAGCAGTAGTCTGTGCCTGAAAGTGGTCTGCAAAGATTATATAGTTTGTTTGTTTGTTTACAGATAGATACTCAGCTGTCATATCAGATGGCTAGTTTCAACACCATTTAATGAGAATGATTCACAGCTTCTCGGTAATAATAATAACAGCGAAAACATGCAGCGTGTAAGACGTATTAGGCACTGCTTTCAGTGTAAACACACCCACACATCAGTTCTCTGATAAGCAACATAAAGCTGGGTTTTCCCCCCATTTTCTAAAAAGTCCAATCAGAGAATCTCTCTGCCTTTAACAAGAAAGTTGAATTTGCTTTTATAAAAATTTGTAATTACTGATATATTCGGACTTATGTCCACCTTCTTAAGTTGTTTTCTATTTACTACACCTTTTTTTTTGCCTTCCTTTTTCCCTTTTCCCACTTGCTATTGCTCAATCACATTTTCTTTATTCCCTTTTATATCTCTTATTTGCAAATATTTATTTAGTTTCTATTCCCTTTTATCCTTACCTGTTAACATACATCATTTAACAGAGGTTAAAGTTAATCGTTATTTTTGTCACCCACTTGACCGTGGAACACCCTAAGTCTAGTCTCCCTCCTTCCGTCTTCCACATTGTTGATTTTTCATTTCAGGGAGGCAGTGGAGTCTTCAGCAGCTTGGAGCCAGATTGCCTGAGTTTGGACCCTAACTCTGCCACACACAAGTTGTGTAACCTTGGGTAAGTGTAACCTCTCCTTGCCCCAGTTTTCTTACCTATAAAATGGGGGTAATAGGAGCACCTGCTTCATAGAGCTGTTAAAAGGGTTAAATGAGCCCTGGCTGGTGTGGCTCAGTGGATTGAGCACCAGACTGTGAAGCAAAGGGTCGTTGGTTCGATTCCCAGTCAGGGTACATGCCTGGGTTGCAGGCCAGGTCCCTGGTGGGGGGCACACAAGGGGCAACCACACATTTTGATGTTTCTCTCCTTCTCTTTTTCCTTCCCTTCCCCTTTCTCTAAAAATAAATAAATAAAATCTTTTTTTAAAAAAGGCTTAGTGGCTTAGTACAAGTGAAGCATTTAGAGCAGTGCCTGCATGTGGCAGGCATTCAGTAAGTGACAGGTACTGGGGTCGTTGTCATTCTACACTGTTTTTAACCTCCGCTTCTCATACCCATTTTAAACAGCGTGTTTTAGGTGTGCCAACGTGTTTCTTCATTTCTTTTTTATTGAGATATAATTAACATGCCGTACATTGAGCTTATGTTTTCTGTTTTAAGTTTTTGACAAATGATCTACTCTTTAATGACCGGCCAAAGTATGACGTAGAACAGTTTCGTTTCCCCAGAAAGGTCCTTTACGTATCTGTTCAGTTCCTTTCCCCACATGACCCCAGCACCCTCCACAGCCACTGTCTGATTTTATCACCGCAGATGAGTTTTGCCTGTGTTTCTTTCACCTGTAAGCTGTCATGTAGTATGTGCTCTTTTGTGCCTGGCCTTGCCTTAACGTTATATTTTTAAGATTTATCCATGTTGTTGCCTCTGTCAGTAGTTCATTCTTTACTATAGGGAACCACGGGTACTCCCACCAGCAACCTGTGAGAGCTCTGGTCCCTTCCCCTCCTCACCAGTGTCTGGTCTTATCCGTCTTTCCGATTTTAACGTCCTAGTGGGCGTGGCCAGCCATTCCTTTGCTTGCTGCTTGCTTTTGTTTCTTTTACATTCTGTCCCTTCTTCCTGATTCAGTTTCCTCCTTACAGTGACTCTTTCACTGACAGTCTGTGGGTCTCTTATCTTTGTCTGCAGATGATTTGGTTTCAAACTGGATATAGATGCCTGGTTGGTTGTTGTTTCCTTTAACGTTTGAAAACTGACTCCACATTCTTCTGACATTTGTTTTTTTAATGAGAAGTTAGTCTAATTGTCATTCTCTGGTAAGTAATGTATTGTTCCTTGGATTTCTTACAGTTTTTTCCCCGTGTTGTTAATATTGTGAAGTGTTCATTTTAAAGACTCACGTCTGTCTTTCATTCTCGAAAGTTCTCAGAAATTATGTCTTCGAACTGCTTCTCCCACATGTTCCCCATTGCCTCTGTCTGGAGCGCCTGTTAGACGCACGTGTGACCTTCTTACCCTGTCTTCGATGTCGCTCAACCTCCCTCTGATGTTTCTGTTTTCCACCCCTGCTGCCTTCCAAGTCGTTTCCTCCGGCTTCTCTTCCTAGTCACGAATTTTCTCTTTAGCGACGTCTGACCTATTCCGTTCATGAATGGATGAATTTTGGTGACGTAATTTTTTATTCCTAAAATTTTGTTTTACATCTGTCTATTTTTTCACAGTATTTTGTTTTTCATATGGCCTTCCTTTATTCTTCCTGTTTATTAAAATGAAGCAATTTTAGCACTTTTCACAGTATTCTGTAATATTTATGATTTTGAGTTCTTAGGAATGCTCTTTTCTTCCTTGGTGATTCATTTCCTCAGGTGACTTTTTATCTTTTGACATTTTGGGGCGGTGCAGGGAGCCTCCTTTATCTGTGTGGGCAGGGTCCCTCTTGTTGGATTTTAATTTTTCTCCCTTACCCCCGACCCCTGCTCCTGTTTCCCGCCGCTGTAGGCCCCCAGTCTCATGTGTTTGATAAAATGTTTGGCCACATGTGTCACTTCATGTGCTAAATGGCATCGTTTTGAATGTGTGCTTCTGCCACACGCACTGGAACGATGGTGTGCTCTAGGTCTCCTTCTCGTTCTCGTGTTTCCACTCGGCACTGGGCGTCTGAGATCTATCCATGTTTTGGTCTAAATAGCTACTCATTGCTTCTTTGCAATGCACTATATTCCATAACACCCATCCTGCTCACTCATTACATTCTTTTAGTGACGGGCGTCTCAGTCGCCTCTCGTCCCCCTGCTGCCACAGACAGTGCTCCAGTGATGCTTCTGGCCGTATTTCCTTATGCGAGAGTTTTTCTAGGCTATGTACCTAGGAGTGTGAGTCTTAAGGCACACATATATATGCACAGAAAATGTAACTAAATATTACCAGAATGTTTTTTCAGAATAGCTCTATCAAGTCGTACACCCGCCAGTGGTACCCTAGTTACAAATCCATGTCCACCACATGTTACTGTGAGACCTTGGAGAAATTGCTCAGCCTCTCCAGGCCTTCGTCTCCCCACCAGTAAACGGGGATAGCAACAGCCTCTGCCTGTCAGGTTCTTAAGAGGATGAAATGAGCTCCTGTGTGTAGAGTATATAGTGCACTTCCCGAATGTGACAAACATCACAGTCCGTATTAGATGCCATTCCAGCCACTGCTGTTCCCGTCGTCGTTATCAGTTAGGTGCACTTCTCCTCGGAATCGCCCAGTTATGTCATTGCCCGATCCCCCCCTTGGGTTTCAGCTTTGTTCCTAACACTTGCAGGAACTCCTTAAGTATTCTAGATACTGATTCCCTGTTGCCTTTAAACTTTGCAAATATTTTCTGCTAGTTGTACCATTTGTCCATTTGTCTGTTAATTGTGTCTACAGAGTTCTTTTGACAGAAACCTTTAGTAATCAATATAGTCAAATTGAGCCTCCCCCCCCAACTTTTGGTGTAAGAAGTCTCCCTGACCCCGTTTCAAAGATCTGCTCTGACATTCCCTACTGTCAGCTTCTGTGTGTTTACCGTTCACATGCACGTTTCCTCATACGGTTTGTAACGCCGAGTTCTTCTCTGTGTTTTCTTTTCCCGGTGTGAGTCTGCGCCTAGGGTGTGAAAGTGATCCTGATTTTCTTCTGTGCATGCCAAAGACCAGTTTTTATATTAAATTTTCAGCTCAAGATTCCTGGGTGATAGAGGGAGTAAATCTGGATTTCGCACCTCTATGGCATAGGCCTTCACTTCAGATTTCTTGCAGGTGCCTTTTCCCCTACTCAAGGCCTAGAGAGTTTGCAACTTTTATTGCTGTTCACTGAATCGGTGAGCAGAGTTTTCAGGCCGCATTTCGAGGAGGGGTGGGCGATTGGGGCTCTTTATGCAAGCATCTCGGTTCCAACTCCCCACCTCCATCTGCCTAAAGCTATGTGTCCTGTCTCCGCGTGGGCATCACCGCTTTCTCCTCCAAGCCCAGGGCCTGGATGGGGCTGGAAACCCCCAGGGACCAGCATGGCCTCAGCTCCCATTTACTGTTTTGGCTTTGATTTTGATATCTCTTTCATTTCAGGTGCCTCCAGAGTTCTTTTTTTTTTCTCTTTCTTTCTTTTTTTTTTTTTTAGCTTGACTATGTATTTTTAAAGCAGTTTTTTTTTTTTTTATTTTATCCACCATCTCTGTGGGAGAAAAGGTTCACTTAACATCAGCTTGCTGTGCCATTTTGCCAAAAGTCTGTTCCTTAATCAGTATTCCTGTTAATCTCAGTTCAATTTCAACTTTCAGCATTGCCAACATACATTTTTTAAGATGCTCTTGATCACCCTTGAATGTTCTCTGCCATGACTAACCCCACTCTCCTTTTATTGATCAAATTTATAACCATGTTTTCAGTATCTATTAATTGGTAAACCACATAATTCTGTTCAGTTTTTTTAACCTGGCTCAGTTGCTTATTCTACTAAAATTATTCTATTTTCTCATCTAATTTAGTTGACAAAAATATGAAATAGCTCTGACCACAAGGTCCTGTAGTTAATGTTCGGAATACCTCCCTTTGGATCATTGATGTATCTTACTGTTTAATCTGATGGAAGATGTGGACACTCCAGAAAAAAATGACCAAAATATGACTTTTGAAGTTTTAGTTTGTCCTGAAAATGTAATTCCAATCACTTCTTATTCATAAGAATGTTTAAAGGGATCTAATGTATGATAAGTTAATTTTTAATTTTTCGGAAGTATCTGCTTTTTTCTAAAGATAACCTCTCCTTTTGCCTGTGGTAAATATTACACGATTTTTTTTTCTGTTCTCCACAAGTACCAGGAGATACAGGTTCCAGTCTCGCTTCCATTGCTGCTGCTGTTGCAGCAGGTCACTTAGCTCCTTGGCCGGCTCCTTTAACTGTTTAAAAAAATAGCGTGCGTTTTTATAATGCGGATATTAAGACAAACTGTACTCACAGAGTAGGGCTGGGTGTTCTGAAAGATGCTCGTTGAGCATACTAAAAATTTTATGAATTTCATGAATACCCTACAATATTAGATACCATGGTATGTTAGATAGGGTTTGGGGTGATTAGAAGTGAAAAATTTACGTTCATTCTAGGAAATTTTTGTAAAGAAATGGCCTTTCTTTTTTAGAGCAGTTCTAGGTCCCCCGCAAAACTGAAAGTACAGCGTTCCCATGTAACCCTGTCCCCACACGTGCTCAGCCCTCCCTAAAGTCTCACAGCACAACGATGCCTTTGTTGTCATGAGCGCACTCTGCCCGTCAGTATCACCCAAAGTCCAAAGTTTCTGCTGGGGCACAAGTTTTGGTGTTGTGTATCTTCTACTGTTGTGTACGCTGTTGTGTCTGGGATTTTGACAAGTCTATAGCATACTAATTCAGCATTGTAATATCACACAGAACAGTTTCACTGTGCTCTGCCTCTTCCTCCCTTCCTCCCCCCGGCCCCTGGCGACTGATCTCCTGTCCATCTCCACGGTTTGCCTTTTCTTGAGTGTCACGTGGTGGGGTTCACGTAGTATACAGCCTTCAGACTGGTTTCTTATACAGTACTTTTCCTCCATGTCTTTCCATGGCTTGATAGCTTTTTTTGTTTGTTTGTTTGTTTGTTTGTTTAGCTTTGAGTAATATGCCATTGTGTGGATGTACCACAGTTCATTTATCCACTCCCCTGCTGAAGGAGATACCTTGGTTACTTCCAAGTCTGGCAGTTATGTCTAGAGCTGCTGTGTCTTGCACAAAAACGTCTGTATGCAGATTTTGTGTGGACGTGGTTTTCAGTTCATTTGGGTAAATACCAAGGAGCACTATTGCTGTGTTATATTGTAAGGGTATGTTTAGTTCTATAAGAAACTACTAATCTGTTTCTCAAAGAGGCTGTACCATTTCGGCAGCCGTGAATAGGAGTTCTTGTTGCCGCATATCCTCGTCTGCACTTGGTCTTGTGAGTGTGTTGGATTTTGGCCATTCTAATAGGTATATAGTGGTATCACATTGTTACTTTAATTTGCAATTCCCTTATGAAATATGATTTTGAACATTTTTTCATAAGCTTACTTGTGGTCTGTGTATCTTCTTTGGTGAGATGTCTGTTAAGATCTTTGGTCAGTTTTTAGCCAGGCTCTCTGTTTTCTTATTGTTATTAAGAATTCTTTGTGTGTTTTGGATAATAGCTCTTTATCAGGTGTGTCTTTTGCAAATACTTTCTCCCAGTCTGTGGCCTCTCTTCTCCTAACAGTGTTTTTAACAGATCAGAAGTTTGTACATTTTAATTAAGTCCAGCTAATCAGTTACTTCTTTCAGGGATCCTGCCTTTGGTGTTGCACTTAAAAAGTTATTGCCATACCCAAGTTCATCTAGGTTTTTTCCTGTGTTATTTTCTCGGAGTTTTAGCATTTTACGTTTTAGTTTTAGGTCTGTGATTCATTCTGAGTTAAATTTGGGAGGGCTCTGAGGTCTGTGAGGAAATTTTTTTACATGTGGATGTTTAGTTGTTCCGTCCCCATTTACTGCAAATACTGTCTTTGCCTCGTTGTGTTGTCATGGCTCCTTTGTCAGACAACAGCCGGCTGCACGTTTGTGGGTCTGTTTATCTGGTTTTCGCAGCCCCTCACCGTTGTGGGCACTGCGGAGTTGCGGTGGGTCCTGAAGCCGAGTGGTGTCCACCCGCCCACTCTGCCCTCCTGGGACATTACGCCGGCCGCCCTGGGCCTCCGGCTGTCCACGTAGGCAGCAGGACCTGTCGCCGTCCACATGGCGACTCTCTGGGGTTGGGCTCAGGTTGTGCTGAGTCCACAGGTCAAGGTAGGAAGCGCTGAAATCTTGGCAGAGCCGAGTCTTCCGGTCCATGAACATGAAACGTGTCTCCACTTTCAGTTCTTCTCTGGTATCTTTTCTCAGTTTCGTAGTTTTTCTCGCATCTTGTACATGTTTTGCTAGCTTGTTCCGAAGCATTTCATTTTTTAATTTCTTTCTTGGACGCTAATAAAATGGTTATGTCTTAATTTCAAAGTCCACTTGTTCATTGCTGATATATAGGAAAGCTAATAACTTTCGTATATTTACCTTGCTGTCCTAGTTTACTGGGGTTTTTTATTGATTCTTTCAGATTTTCTACATAGACAATCACATTGTCTGTGAACAAAGACTGTTTTATTCACATTTGCTTTGCTCTTTTCGTCTGCCGGCACTAGCAGGAGTTTCTGGTTCCACGTTGGGAGGCGCTGGAGAGAGGGCACGCCGAGCCCTCTTTCTGGTCTCAGCAGGAACCTTCAGTGTCTCACCCCGAAGTGTAATGTCAGCTGTGGGGTTTTTAATAGAACGTTCTTTATCAAGTTGAGGGAGTTCCCCTTTATGCCCAGGTTGCTGAGAGTTTTTATCATGAATGGATGGATGTTGGATTTGTTCAGATGCTTTTCCCAAGTCTATTGCTGTGATCATTAGTCTGTCATTGTTACAGTTTCTTTAACCTGTTGACGGGGGATTACATGTGTTGACTTTCGAATGTTGGACCAGCTTCAGATACCTGGGATAAACCCCACCCACTCACGGCGTAGCGTTCATTTTCTGTATCATTGCATCTGATTTGCTGATGTTTTGCTGTTCCTTTCTCCCTTCCTTCTCCTCTGTATATTTGCATTGCATGTATGCTTGGTCATTTGGAGTTCTCTCCCAATTCTTGGATATTCTGCTCTGGGTGGTTTTTTTAAACGCTTTTTTCACTTTGCTTTTTAATTTTGTCAGGACCTGTGGCCACGTCCTCCAGCTCCGAGATGCTGTCCTCAGCTGCACCCTGCCCGCTGATGAACACATCAAAGGCATCCCTCCTTGCGTCAGTGGTTTTGATCTCTGGCGCGTCTGTTTCATTCTCCCTGAGACTGTCCACCTCTGTTTACAGTGCCCATCTGTTCTGGCGTGTTGTCTGCTTTTCTCGCAGCACATTAATCCCAGCTTTAAAACGTCCCTGGTCTGATCATTCCTGACATATCTGACTGAGGTTGCTCAGTCTCTTCAAACTGTTTTGTTTTTTAATTTTTTTTGCCTTTAGTACGCCTTATAATTCTTTACAGAAGGTAGACGTTGATGTACTAGGTGAAAAGAACTGTGGTCAGTAGGCCTCCAGCAGCGGGTGGTGAGCTGTGGGGGGTGGGGGTGTAGGGGCGGTGCTCTACAGACCTGTGGTCAGGCCTCTGTCTTCGGGGAGCACGGACTTCTGGACCGTGAACCTCACCAGTGTTTCCCAGTCACCCCCACTCCTGGGTGGTGCCGGACGTCCAGAACGGTCAGAAGTCAGGTGTTTCTCTGACCCCAGTGAGGTTAGGCTCTGGTAATGCAGAGTCTCCTGAGGGGAGGCCTTGTTAAGAAGAACAGAGTGCTCTGGTGTATTTTTAAAAAGTGGTTGCTTTTCCCCTTCCCCTCCCAGAAGCAGTAGGGAATTTTTCTCCAATATTTGCTGTGAGAACCTGGTAGAGTTCCTGGAGGTAAAACTCGTAAAACTAGGACTCGGTGTCTCCGGAATGTGTACTGCCCAGACTTGTCCTCGCCGAGCCCGCGGCAGCTGGTCCGTGGGTCTCAGTGTCGGTCTCCTCGTGGGGCCGGTGCCCGCGGTGGCGGCCGTGGTGGGCGCCTGCCCTGAGAGGCAGTGATCCCCTGTCTCTGCCTCCCCGTCTCTGCAGTCTGGGGGCAGCACTTCTGCCCCGGGACCTCAGTTCTCTGACTGATCCAAGAAGAGTTGTTGATTTTTCACTTTGTTTAGGTTTTCACTTGTTGTCTGAATGAAATAGTGACTTCTGAACTCCTTACAAGACAGACTGGAAACTGGAACTTGGAAGTACTTTATTTCTGTTTTTATCTGTCGGTTCCGAATGTAGAAAATAAAGAAATAACGGTGGAGTAGACAGGGCAGTATCCGTAATCCTGCTGAGAAGGCAGCCTGTGTCGTATTGACATATGTCTTTTTGCCAGGTTTTTTACTGTATTTTTGCTTTATTTTTAGTGAGATTATACAATTTTGTTGTCATCATAAGATCCTCAAACCCAAAACTTAAGTAGATGTCACCTTCCCTAAACTATCTTTTCCTTGTATTATCTGGATTGTCAGGGTGGTCGGTGAGGCGGGCTGTGAAAGAATTTGCAAAGAGAAGAAAGCGCAGCGAGTAAAGGTTTTATTTTTACTTTCCCTGGGGGGGGGCAGGGCTGGGTGAGGAGATGTGCACCAGCACCAGCCCTCAGGGGTCAGGGCTTCGAGTTTTACCCGGTGGTGGGTGGTGGTAGAGCAGGATTTTTCAGCTGGGCTGCAGCTCATTTCCATGTTATCTTTGGGTGGGGGGAGGCGGTGGTCAGTTGTCTAGTCCGTCCTGTTTGACAAGTCCTGGGGCCTCTGCGCCTTCAGGGTGCTTCCAGGAGTTTTCTAGTCCTGAGGATAAAGGCCCATAAAACAATTAGGGTCCCGCCAGCTCTGGGAAAGAGGGCCTGAGAAGGGGGCTTTTGTCCTGTTGCGGATCACCTCACCACCCATCCCCACTCACCAAACGGGGAACCTGGGAGTCACATCCACTCAGACCCGAAATGACAACAGTTGTACTTTCTAAATACTTTTGACTGTCTCTTTCTCTCCTATTACCACTTTTCCTGGTCAAAGCCCTCATTGATTTTTCCCCCTGAAGTCCTGCAATAACAGAGCCTGCCTCTAGCATTATCCCCCCCCACCAAATTCTGTACAGATCTTTGTTAGATGATATATTTAAAGCGTATGTTCGACCATGTGACTTCCCTGCGTAAAGCCCTTCAAACCCTTCAGTGGCTGCTCGTTGCCTTTAGGGTCAAGTCAAGCTCCCTTGCATGGTTCGTACACCTCTCCGTGGCCGGTGCCCTGCCCGCCTCCCCAGGTGCATCTTTGTTCCCTGTCCCCTGCTTTTCCACTCCCACCCAGCTCCTCCTAGTCCCATCCTCTGACCCTCCACCCCCAACTCCGCAGTGGTTTCTTCCCCACCCGCCCGTGTGCCTCATGGGGGCTTCCCTGCTGGGAACGCCTTTTTCTCTTACTCTTTCCACCCCCTAAGTACCCACTCTTTTACTGACAAATCAGCTGGCAGCTCCTACTCAAAAGTTCACTCCTGAATATTCCCTAAACCGGGTTTCTAGGTACAGATCTGTACCATTGCGTTTTCTTCCATTAACTTATGCATTCTACAACTAACCAACAATATATCTGTTAGGCAGAATTTTAAGTACAGGGACATAGAAAATGAGAAAAAAATTAAAAAGAGGTCCTTCCATAATGGACCTTACATAATGAACAGTAAAAAATGTGGCAGTGGGTGATAAATATTACCGCGAAAAATTGAGTGAGAGGGAGGGAGTGTTCTGAGGTTGGAGAGGAGGCCGCTACTTACTTCCAGGACGAGGTCAGAGGAGGCCTCACCAATGACGTGGCCTGTGAGCAAAGCCCTGGAGGGGACAAGAGAGGGAGCCCGGCACACGCGTGAAGAAACCTGGAGGAGGAGCTTGCCCGGTGTGTTCACAGATCAGCGAGGAAGCAGTGCGCTTAGAGCAGAGCTGGTGATGGCAGCCAGACCGTGAGGGGGTCTAGGCTGTTGTAAGAACTTGGGCTTTTGCTTGGAATGTGAGACCTGAAACTACGGAGGCTTTTTGCAAAGAATGACAAGATATGGCTTTGGGCTAAAAAGATCACTCTGACTATGGGGTGAAGATAGAGCAGGGCAGGGGTAAATCTAGGAAGGGGCGGGGGTGTGGAGGTGTGGAGACCAGTTAGGGCATTGTGGCAGTAATCCATACACAACGGGATGGTGGCTTGGACTGACCATGGCAGAGCCAGCCGAGGTGGTGACGGGTGATTGGATTCTGGATATATTTTAAAGGAACAGCCAACAGGGTTTATAAAGGATTGGATGAGGGGCATGAAAAGGAAACAGGAGACAACGCTGACTCCTAGGTTTTTAGCCTGCGCAACTAGCAGGACAGAAGTGCTGTGTCGTGGGGAGGATGGCAGCGAAGTTTTGGGTACAAGTTTAGGAAACCCGTTAGGCCTCCAGGCGGAGATGCTGAGCGCGTGGTTGGAGGGCTATGTTTAGGGTTCTGAGGAGAGGTCTGCGGTGAAGACAGAAATCTGAAAGCTGTCAGCACTGAGAGATTTCACAGTTACTGCACCAGCTGAGAGAGAAGATAGGAGGCAAGAGAGTCACTGAGTCCTGGAGCACCCCAAACTTGAGAGGCCACAGTGGTGCAGGGGCATGTGACCGAAGGAAGTGGGAAGGCCAGTGAGGCAGTGGGAGAAGGAAAGAGCGGGAGCAAGTGGAAGTGCATTTTTGGGGGCGGGGGAGGTGACGGCTCGTGTACAGTGTTCAGGTAGGAAGAGTAAATGAGGACACTGTTATGAGTCTCTGTTTATAAATGTGTCTCCTTCAGCTGGCCGAGAACTACCGCATTTAGCCGTGGATAATGTGCACCCACGTTTTGGTTCTACCCATGTATAATGTGCACTCTTATTTCCCCCTCAAAAAATTGGGCAAAAAAGTGTGCATTATACACGGCAAAATACAGTCATTGGGAGCAGGCATGCATACAACCCCGTAGGTGCTTACGGCGCTGAAAGCAGTGAGCTACAGGCATGCATGTCAGTCTCACCGGTAAGATGGGGAGGGTGGTGTCTTTCCCATAGAGTCGTCGTGAGATTTAAATGAGATCATCCAGGTGAAGCACTAAGCACAGTCCTGTTCTAGTTAAACATGTGACGGTTATTATCAACATTATTAATTTCGTATGCTCGGCACTGTGCCCCTTCATATTAAGCAAAATCTGTTAAACCAGTGAGTGACTTGCCCTTTTTGTTGGTTTGTTTTAATATTTTATCCGAAGCATTTCCCTACACGTTGAGGAGTATTCACACGGCCTTTTTGGGTTTCTCTAGGATCTCGCGCTGGTCCTCAGGGTGGGATCTGGAAAGGGAGAGGAAGAGCAGTCCCCGGGCGGAGCTGGCGCCATGGAGCTCCCCAACTACAGCCGGCAGCTGCTGCAGCAGCTCTACACGCTGTGCAAGGAGCAGCAGTTCTGCGACTGCACCATTTCCATCGGCACCATCTACTTCAGGGCCCACAAGCTCGTCCTGGCCGCCGCCAGCCTCCTGTTCAAAACCCTGCTGGACAACACCGACACCATCTCCATCGACGCGTCCGTGGTGAGCCCTGAGGAGTTCGCCCTGCTGTTGGAGATGGTGTACACCGGCAGGCTGCCCGTGGGCAAGCACAACTTCTCCAAGATCATCTCCTTGGCCGACAGCCTGCAGATGTTCGACGTGGCTGTCAGTTGTAAGACTCTCCTGACCAGCCTTGTAAACTGCTCCATGCAGGGTCAGGTGGTGAAGGATGTCTCCGTGCCACCCTCCGAGTTGCTCAGGGAGGGGTCGGAGAAGCCAGAGGTAGAAATCCTTTCCTCGCAGGGGGCGGGAGAGCTTCACTCCTCCCCAGAGGGTTCTCCGCCTGTGAAGGTCGGGACCCAGGAAGCCATCCACCTGGCTGCACCAGAGGTGCGCATGGACCCTCCCCCTGCCCAGGAGGTGCAGGACGGTGCAGATGCCCCAGGGGAGCCTCCTCGCACCGCTGCAGTTTGCTCTCCCTCCCCGGTCGCACAAGCCTCTGGGGAGGCAAAGGCGGCCGGCGCAGAGCCAGGTAATGCTCGTGTAAGGGCTGTTTTCTGATCTGACCTTCTGTCGTTATTACTGGATTCCATGATCTTCATGAATGGTTTGTTCATTGATAAGTCCACCAAAGACCGCTCTCAGATAGGGTACCAAAGTCCAATGCGTGACTCCTGCTGGAGCATCCTTCTTTTAAGAACGTCTGTCTTTGTGTGTGCTGGGAGTCTGAAGCTGCGCTCCAGAGCTGAAGAGCAGTGTTGAAATAACAGCACGCCATTTCTGATAGCGTAGCCGTGGCTGTAACCAGGACGAGGACGGCCCGGAGGAGGGTGTCCGAGGTCCTGTTTCCTGCGACTCGGAACTGCCGTGCGAGGCGTCAGTTACAAACGCCGCCTACGGCTCAATGGGTCTTCGATAACTTAAACTTTGTAAAGTCACTTCAAGTGATGAATCGCTGATTTTTTTATTTTGTTTTGTTTTACATTCAGAGGAAGAGAGGAAATTCCAGCTGAATTTTCTTCTAGAAAATGAAAGCATCTTCTCAGACGCTCTCTCGGTTACCCAGGATGTTTTAACAAAACTAGAGGAATGTTCAGAAATTAAAGGCGTACAGAAGGAGGTAGGTACCGTGAGTTTTTTTTTGCTACCTTAGTGTTCTCAGGGTACTGGGTCCTCTTCCCAGACAGGGCAGAAACGGGAAAATGCAAAATCCCCCAGAGTCTTAGTTTTTTCGAACTTTTTTTTTTTTTTTTTTACATTTATGCTGTAAAGGGCAGTCTTGCAAAAGTACTAGGCAAGATACTTTCAAAATGAAATTCTAATTTGATTACTGGGTGAATTCCAGCTTACAATCAGTTTTGATCCTTAAGTGACTATACATTCCCTCCGATTCATCAAGGTGAAATGAAACCCCAACAGATACTTAACATGTGGCCCAAAGAGGATGTAGTGTGAACTCACATAACAAATCGCATCTGACGTTTGGAAGTGCAGTGGCCATTGCAGACGTCAGAACAGTCACGGTGCGTGCTTACCGAACGGTGCAGCGTTCAGAACACAGGTTATCTCGTTTCATCCTCATGGAGATCACTGAGCTGGATGCTATTTTACTGTCTTTTAGCCGTTTTATGGATGTGAAAACTGTCTCAAAGAAATGACATAACTTGGCCAAGGTCACAGAGCTAATAAGACTCTGAGCAAGAATTCAGACCTAAGCATTGACTTGGAGCTGTTTTCTTACCAGTCAGGTTAACACTGCCCCCTAACAGGGTGAGAACCATGTGCTCTATCATGTACGTACAAATGCTTAAGAATTAACCGACAGAAAACTGCCAAATGGTTATCATACCCTATTTTGTAGCTGGCTTTTTTTTTCTTCAGTACCTTAGTGAGACATGGCCCCACCTGGGGGCTCCCTCACTACCTGATTCCCCATGACCTTGCAGGATTGACTCCGGGGCCACTTGGGACTCCCCTGGCTTCCCCTTTTTCCCAGTACAGAGTGAGAGGACACTGTCCCTCCCCCCCGCCCCGCCGCAGGCTTTCTCCTCTGATCGGTGGGACAGTGTGGGAAGGTTGCCCATGTTGCTGTAGGCATTTAGTTTTTGTTAGTTACTATTAACCCAATAAATAAATGCCTTCTAATACTTAAATGTATCCCTGATACATAGCAAATTACTTTTTAAAAAAACAAAGCCAAAGTATTTATTTTAACCATAGTTAATATAAGCATTGGCTGTAAATTGTTTTCTTAAGAGATATGCTATTTACAAGACTAACCAACGCTGCTGACTCTCTTAGGGGGATTTCAAGTTATAAGTCCTTGGTATTCTTTGTACCGGTTATGCTGGAAGACATTGCGGTTTTACATTTTTACACGTGGATGTTCTCCTACTGTTCGATCCATCAGGCACACCTCTTTGTTTTCTTTCTTAAGATTTCCTTTCTGCTGGAGTCCGGACGCAGAGAGCAACACCGTGCCTGAGGTAGCCACACTGAGGTTGTTGTGGCACCTCTGCACTTACCTTGAACTGGGTCTTATGCACTTTTTCCCTAACACTGATACCTAAAAGTATCTGGCACATAACAGGTTCTCAAAAATATTTATAGACACAGATGCATTTAACATTTTTTCCCTCCCAATTCGTGTCCTAATCCTTTGGTGGCGGCAACATTAACGGTGCTTTGAAAGAGCACTGGGTCACTGTTGGCGATCGCTGCAGGCTTCTGTTATTTCCCCTGGTTTTAGAGGTCAGAGGAAGAGTTCTACAGACCACGTGGCAGCTGTGTTTGAAACTGATGGGTGTATCCCATAATAAATCATCCCACAACAGAGAGAGCAAGGAAAAACACGCTTTAAGCACATAAGATTAAATTAAATTATATAAATAGCAAGGTAGGGTACTGCTTTGTACTTAGGCCCTGCACTTCTCTCTTCTGACTTGCGTTTAGACAGCTTTACTGAAGCGTGATTGACATACAGTGAGCTGTAAGCAGAACAACGAGCAAAGCCCACCAAACAACCGTACACCTGTGGCTGAAATGCAGCATTATGCAGAGCGGTTCTCAAAGACACTGAACGCTGAAGTCCTTTAGTGATTCCTGTAGTCTGGTGCCTTCCGTGTTACACGTGTGGTGGGATTCTTTTGCTGGACATTCTGTAAGGATAGGGATCCAGTCTTACGTTTTCCTAGCAACCAGCTCACTGCCTGGCACATGCCTGTTGCTCAGTAAATATTTGCTGAATCAAGGGATAAGCAAATAGTAACACTCGGGGGAAATGGATTTTCAGTGACCCCTCAAAAGTTTGAGAGATGTCAGCAGAGACACTGTGACATCCACCGTCAGACTTGAAGAGTTTCATAAGCTGTTAATTTCCCGGCAGTGCTTCACAGAGTGTGGTTTAGGGAGATGAAAACCAGCAGCCCATGGGGAACTTGTTACAGATGGAGATTTCCAAGTTCTGTCACAGCCTAAGGATCAGAGTCTCTGAAAGTGTAACCAGAGGTGTGTGTTCTAACAAGCACACCCGATGGGTTTTAGATGCGCTGAGCAGTTGGTCTCGAGACTGATGGCTTTGTATGAGACACCGCACTTGCAGTTCAGGAAGCTACTTCCGAGAGGGTGACGGAGCCTGTTTGAAGACATGACTTGCAAATTACACCTGAAGTAACAGCGCACCAGTTCATGTGTAGGAGTAGATGACCGTGGCGCTAGGATATTGACAGGCATTAGTTGAAAAAGGGGTTTCAAGGTCAACTTAAGTCTAAAAATGCTGTGTTAATGCATAACAGAGGATAGTAGTCACCACCTCCTGAGCTCCTTCTCTGCCTGGCATTTTAGGAGGAGTTTTATATAAATAACCTTCATTTCACAGCGATTCTACAGTGTAGGGGATGACATTCCCATTTTACAGACTGGGGCGTGCAGGCTGACAGAGATGAGTTGCTCAAGGTCAAGAGGCTGGTAGAGCTGGATGAACTGTATGAGCGGGGACTCCCAAACGGAATTTATTTATAAAAAGTTGTGTATTCTTACATGTTTCAACATCAGTCGCCTTCAAAGTGCTCTCCTATGGAGACATTTTTCCTACTGCTCAAAACAGTTTTTGAACTCATCAATTTTGATACCTTTTAATGCTTCTGCCATTTTTTGTTTCACCTCTTCCACATCAGCAAAATGTTTCCCTTTGAGGACTTTTTTCATTTGGGGAAACAAAAAAAAAAGTCACTTGGGATGAGATTGGGTGACTTGGGAGGGCGGGGCACGGGGGGGTCATGCTGTTTTGGGTCAAAAACTGCTGAACGCTTGGCTCCATGTGGGCAGGTGCGCTTGTAAATCACCCATGGTGAAATGGGCAAAGGTGTTGAGTCTTCAAAAAAAATTCATGGAAGCTAAACGCAGCCTCTCACAACAATGCCAGCTGGTACACTGATAAAGGTGGATTCCTAGAACACTCGCCTAGTGGGGAAAGCCTGTAGTAAGTACGAGGGACCTGCCCTTCAGAAGATAATTCCGGATTTTTTTGGGTTCCTCCTTATATTTTTAGTTCCCAAAGAACTTTGACTATTTTTTGTTGTTGGCAGTGGTTGTTATTTGGTTAATTGTCATAACTTAAGAGAGCTTAACATGAAAAATAATCTGTCCTTAGATGTGTAATTTTGAGACTTGATTTAAGGCTTGTGAATGATGTTCTGGATGACATGGACCAGCCTGCCCTTTTTCTGAAAAACAGGTAGAGGGTGTGCCAGCTGGTCTGGGCCAAGTTAGGGAGAGCGCCAGGAACCAAGGTCCTGACTGTTTTATTTCCTGAGGTCAGTGATGAAAGGCAGCAAAGCCATTCCCTGGGCAGTGATTGCGGCGGCGTGAGAAGAGGCTGGGCTGCTTGAACTGGGTGAAACCGAAGCCGAAACTGATTACGGATGAGTCTCCTGGGTGCTGGGGTGGGGCCGTGTCTCCTGCCCACCTGTGTCTCAGTGTGACATGCCCTGCTCACTAGGAGAAGCAGGTACTGACCTAGGAGGCTTTCTGGCTGAGCTTGTAGTAAAATCTCTGTTTAAAGACAAACTCAGACTTTTTTCAGCTTTTACAGTAGAACTTTTAATTGTCTTCTTTATTCCTAGCCATATCCCTGCTTTTAATTAATTGTGTGTATAGCAAAGTGAGTCTTTCACTAGAATAAGGTGATAACTTTTTCTACTATTGACTTCCTTGCTGTTTGATCCACTTTTACCTAAAGTTCTAGAAAGACTCCCAAGCTGAAGATGTAGCAGCATTTTTTTCCTCTCCAACTTTGTTTCAAAGGCAAACAAGTCTTGTCTTCCATGTGAATCAAATGTTTTCATCCTTGTCCCCACTTTGGTGGTTTGTCAGAAGTGCAGGTCGGTGGTCTGTGGACCAAGTGCTCTGACAGGCTGGCCCAGCCCTCTTGACAAGTGAGTTACTAAGATTCATTTTGCAGGTCTGTAAGAGATGGAGTAAGTTGTTTTTCCAAATTTCCTGCATGCTAATTATCAAGTCTAACATATGCTATGTAAATAGAAGGCCTAGTGGTTTTACGGCAAGGGAATTCCATTCAGGTAGATATTAATTAAGCACCTACTATGTACCAGTCTCTACTAATCATTGAGACCCAGAGGAATGCTGCAGACTTTCTAGGTGTCCAGAGTGATGTCGATTCTAGTCGGCCCAACAGGGTCCAGTGTAAATGGATTTGGTTACGCTCAAAGTCTGGGAGATGGAACTGGGTGAAAAGGGCACCAGGTTGATGGAGCAAGCGCAGTGTTCCTTCCAGGCTACTCTGCTCGCTCGCCCTGTGACTTCCGGCAGGTTCCTTCACCGCTCCGACTCCCATTTAGCTAGTCCTGGTAAGGCCTCCTGCAGATGACCTGGGGGTAAAGGCGACGGCACCTGCACACAGTGTCTGGGATGGCGCCGAGCCGTGACGGTCTGTGTCCTTGTCACTGGTAGCGTTTAGGGGAGTGTGAGCAATCAAGACCGGAGTGTCACGTCCAGACCTGAAGGCGGTGTGCGAACAGCTGGGAATTAAGTGAAGTCAGTGAAAAGACCTGAGTGTAAAGGGAAGATTAAATGCTTCTTTCACATCTAATAGAGGGAAAAGATACTGTCCCATCTTTAAATATTTTACTCAGATAAAAAGGCTTTGATGACACAGTGACTATGGATTGGTATGAATTTACTCTGAGAATCAAAGGAGTTCCAAATGTGTGGCTAAAGAACAGAGCTCTGTTTTGGTTCAGGTCTTCGGGTTCTGTTACAGGAGCAGCCCGTGAGCGCCAGCCTGTAGCAGCACATGACGCCCTTCTGTTTAGGCGGATACATGCTGGTTCGGAAAGAGCTCACCCCACTGTCGAGCCGCGGGGCAGGTGGGGGGGTGGGGTGACAGTCACGGCTGCTGGCTCCAGTGCAGGCCCCATAGGCTCTGGAGGAGAGAACAGAGAGCAGGGCCATCCAGACCACTGACTGCCCCCTTCCCACTCCTTCCGCAGCACACCCCTGCCTCCCTCCCCAGATGGTCGCCCTAGCGGTCACTGCTGAGCAACAAAGTTAACAAATGTTTTAATTTCACTGCTGAGTAGTTCTGCAGAGGAGGAAACAGCAGAGAGGATAATGAGAAGCACATCAGATGCCACCACTGATGAAAGCTTCTCTTCCCCAGTGGCTCAGATGATGATGCCAGACAAATTGGATGCTGAGAAAGGTGGATTTGGGATATTCGGAGAGCTTCGGGTGAACAAAGCTGGCCAAGTATGGGGTGGGGTGGCTATGTGCTGTATCAGTTATAATGCGTCAACAAAGGAAGGAAAAGAAAATTAAGGGAAAGAGACATGTTTACTAAGGGTAAACATTAGCAATGAGTGAGTCTCTATTAGTTACCAATTACTGTGTGTAACAAATTAAAGTTTAGCGGCTTAAAAGAACAAAGCTCTATTACCTCATGCTTTCTGTGGGTCAGGAGTCCAGGCCTAGCTTAGCTGAATCGCCGGCTCAGGGTCTCATAGGCTGGCCCTCAAGGTGTCAGCCAGGGCTGCAGACCTCAAGGCTCAGTTGGGAGAGTGTCTCTTTCTAAACTCACTCATGTGCCTTTCAGCAGGCTTCAGAAGAGCCACTTCCAACCTCACTCACTGACTCTTGGCCACTCTGTAGGGCACCTCACAGCACGGCCACTTGCGCGCAGGGCAGAGACAGACACCGTGCACACAGAGGCGAGACCGGAGTCACAGGGACCTAATCTTGGAAGTGGGTCCTGTTTCCTTCCGTGGTCACTAGTAGCTTCAGCCCGAAGGCAGTGCCTGGGGGCCAGGGATGTTGGGAGCCATTTGAGAGGCTGCCTACCCAGGTCCCTGCTGCTCTCCTGCCATTCTAAAGGGATGTAGGCCCGCTGACCTGAGGACGAGGGGGTGGATGAATGTGATTAAAGGGGAGTAAGCATTCAGTTGGTGTCTTTATCTCATTTGTTGCTTTTAAAATAGAGGCGAGTTCAGGTAGTTACTTACTCCAGTAACAGTGTGGATGTCTAAACTGTGTTTTATCTGTTTACTTTGGAGATGACCAAAAAACAAGGGGACCTTTCAAAAAAAGTTTAACTGAGCTTCATTCTGCAATCAGGAAACAAACTAAAGCAAAACCTGGAATGCAGAGTCTAACTCATTTATAATTCCTGTTTATTTGGGACAAGGGAAAAAGACAAAGTCTCTCTAAACAGAAATTTTAAAACATATAATTACTACCAGAATTCATAACTGACTAGCTTAACTTTGCAAGGGTAGATATTGATGAGATCCTACCATGTGTTGGGTTGTGGGGGCGGGGGGTACAAAACTCTAATTTTGCTCTTTGAAGACTCTCGTGAGAAAACTGGTTTCTTTCATAGTATCGACAGTAAAAAAACATCAAAGGTAGGTTGTTGTCTTGCCAAGTAGAAATGTAAAGGCGATGTACATTGCCCTGTACACGTGAAATTAAGTTTTGGTTACCAGATTTTTTCAAATGAATTCATTATTGCTAAAGTAGAAGTGTTAATCCCACCTTCCAGGTAGCCTTCTTCCCATGTGTATGAGGGGTGCTCTGTCTGACCAGAGAAGGGGAAGGCAATCCCTTTCTTCTGTCCCTGGAGCTGCTGGCGTTTCTGGTACTCTGGGTTTAGTCGGGCCAGGGCTGCGAGTTCGGTTTCAGACACGTGGTGCTGAGACCTCCGGGGGATAAGGCAGATCCAGCAGAAACTGCGCGGCTCTGGATTCAAACGAAGAGCTCAGCATCAGAGAGCTGTTTTCAGGGTTAGCTGCACCGAAGTGATGGTTGAGAGCCTTTCAAAAGGGCCAGAGTAAAGAGAGAAAAAAAAAACAGGAGTTGAGACCAGTCTGGGGTATTGCTTCTGGCCATGGATGTGGAAGAAGAACCAACGAGGGAGGCCGGGAAGGAGTAGTCAGGAAGCGCTAACTCAAAATGCCTCAGTGCAGTGCAGTTAGAGGACAGTCGTCACACGCAGACAGTGCCAGATGTCACTGAAAAGTCAGGTGGCGGGGGGATCAAGTTGTCGAGGACCTTACTTGACAGATTCAAGGGGCGTGGGGCTCTCGTGCCTGGCTGATCTCTCCTTCTGGGTCCTTGTGCTCCACAGACCATCACGGGATGCCTGACGGGCGAAGAAGGACATTCAGCGTTCCGGAGAATCCTGGATAAAGTAAGGGATGAGAGCCTGGATGTTCGGTCCGTCGTGTCCCTTTTGCAGCTGTTCCAAGATTCTAACCCTGCGGTAAAGGCAGCGCTGTTAGGCAGGAAGCCGGAAGATGTGGCCATGGTGCAGCCAAAAGGTAGGAGCGAACCCATCCACCCGAGTCACTGAGTTCCGTCCCCAGTAGAGGCTGTGAAGTTTGCTCCAGCGATTCATTTCTTCAGTGGCTTAGTTATTGTTAAGTGATTTTCACATGCATTGTGCATGTAATTCCGGAAGCTGCAAGTTAAATATATACAAGCTAAATTTGAGTCTCCATTTCTATCCCCTAGTTAACTAAACGGTCTGACACCTCGAAGTTGGAGAATACCGCTGGTGTTCTTCTGCCCTTCAGAAAGCCACACGCCCAAATCGACGTTCTGAGCCCAGGGCGAGCTGGTTCGCTGACAGCACTTTTAAAGGCTGAAGTTCCTCTTATTTGGGTTCGGCACAAAGCGGCAGCCTTGCCAACCAGAAGTTAACCTCTGGCTGGCTCTGCAGCTTTGTGTTGCAACAGATAAATGAGACATTTTCCCTTTCATACAATTTAAACAGAATAATAAAGTATTTTCCTCTCCGAAAAGAGAGATTCTGCATTTGCGTCCTCAGAATAGGCTGAGAAGTGCTTTGCAATTCTGTTAGATCTCTCTTGACAAACCACGCTGTCGTCGTCTTCAAGTCGGCTTGCTCCTCTTGTGCCCCTGCAGCCCCTCCTGCCCCAGGGAGCCCGGAGGAGGGAAGGGCCTTGTCTGCTCTGCTGCTGGAGCACAAGGCGGACCTGATCCAGTGTGTGACACAGCTGAGACCTATCATGGAGTTCCTGGAAACGGCCAAGGAGGGATTCCTGCCCGGCACCGAGAAAACGGTAACTGTGTCGAGTGTCTCTCCCGTCCTTCCGAATTTGTATAGCACTTTTTTAAAAACATTTTTGTGACACATAGGGCTTTTCATCTTGCGGAAGTTTTGTACACGCTACATAGTAAGCACCTCGAGGTTCAGGCCCTCGATTCGTGCCTCTTCGGCCTTGCAGCGGCCGGCCGAGGGCCTCGCGCACGGCAGTTGTGCCTCAGATGGTGAGGTGAATGGGTGGGTGGATATTCCTCTCTGTTCCAGTGAGTTTTACTATAAAACAGCTGTCCCGAGAACTGAAGTAGATTGGTGTGTTTGTAACTATTATGCCACTTTCCCTCTTCACAGAAACAATATACTGTTCTGTGGAAAGTTGGGAAAACAAACAGAAAGGAAAAAATGAAAATATTCCACCACCTCAGCACTCAGAGATGATTGCTCAGAGACGATCACTGCTAACATTTTCGAGCGTGTGCTCCCACTTTTTCTTATTTGAATCATCCCTGGGATGGGATCACCACACGGCTCTTTGACTTTTTAAATTTAATATGTTGTGAGTGTGTTTCCATGCTTACAGCATGGACTTTGGCAGCTGTGTTGTGTTGTGTTGTCTGGCAGACATCCCGTAATTCGTTAGTTCTTTATTGCTGGGCATTTGCTCCCGGTGTTTTGCGGCTGTGAGTGGCGCTGCCGAGAGCATCCCGGCACACAGTCTGTGATACTAATGAAATTATTGCCTTAGAGCAATTTTTAAGACGTGGGATATTGAAATAAAGAGTATAAAATTTTCCAAGTGCTTGCTGGATATATATTGCCAAGTTGCCCTTCAGGAAGGTTATACCAATTTACGCTCCCACCAGCTAGCTCCTAAAATCCTCACAAAACTGCTGGCGTGACTTCTCCAGTCAACTAGATAACTGTGTTTGTTGGTGTTATTGGTTTCAACTTGGTGCTAAAAATAGTTTTGTATGTGGGAGGAAGACACAGGGACGGAGAACTTCTGTGACATCAGTTCTTAAAACTGTGGGGAGTGGCTTCAGTGTCCAGGGGAGAGAATGTGCAGAAGCCACCGGTGCAGCGGCGAAGCACTGGGTTAGGTGTGAGACTGGCTTCTTGATTTTCTTTTCTCAGTAAGCTTGTCTGGCGTTTCTTCATATAAAATGGGAATAACCTTTAATCTCAAAATTGTATTTTGAAAATTAATTATATTTTAAACCTTTAACTCCTTTGAACTTTCTTAGAGAAAGGTAATGCACAAAATAAGATTAAGATTAACCCCCTGTTTTATCCTTAGACTTCATAGTAAGTGTAATTTCAGTCACTCAGTGAAAGTAAGTTGCTTATAGATCTAGAAGCACCTGATTCCCTCAGTGATTTCAATCGATTACTCATCCAGACCTTTTCCTTATGAGCTGGATTGAATGCGTCCTTTGAACTGTTTCATTATCTGGTAAAACAGCATTTATAGGTAGAGCCCAGACTCAGCCTCATTCTCTACAGCAAGGCGGACCGCGCTGTCATTTTCTTCTGTCTCTTTCAGTTAACTTGACAGAAAGGGCTGGAGCAGAAGAACTTAAATTAGTTATAAATCACACACACAAAAAAACACTTCTCAGGACTGGGGTTCCACCAGAGCCTCATTAAACTGCTTCTTCTCACAAAAATTGAAGCAAAACAGCGAAGCAGGAGTGTCAGAGTGAATGCCGGTTGAGCAGCTGCAGTGTCGTGACATCAAGGCGCATGCATTTGGGTCTTTAGACCCTTCCCTAGTTGCGGAGCGGTGCTGATCACAGGCACCGTGGCCCTTGTCTCCAGATGTTTTGGCTGCTGTAAGAAATGGTAAATAGGAACGTCTTCAGGATTGGAAACATACAAAAATAGCAATTACTGTAGCTGCCATTTACTTAGTGCTCACTATATGCCAGAAAGTATGTGGAGGACGTTTTAAGCATATAAACTCTGCCCTCACAGCAACTTTATAAAGTCGTGGGTGTCACCCCAATTTTAAAGGTGAAGAAACAGACACTTAGGGAGGTTAAGCAGTTCACCCAGAGATGCAGCTGCTCGTGGCCAGTACTGGAACCCTGGCTTCCAGACGGAGCGCCTTCTCTCAGCCACTGTGCACGCGGCTTCCCCGGGACACCAGTGACCACGGCCCCTCACTCACAGTCTCCTGTGTCCTGGGCGTTCCTCTAGGCTCCACAGATAGCAACTTCATTTTGCGGAATCCTTGTGAGAACTGTGCAAGAGGTGGTACTGTTATCTTCTTTTGCAGATGAGGACAGTATCTCACCCAAGCTCACATGGGCAACACGCTTTGGAACTGGGATTCGAAGCCTGTCTGGCTGTAGAACCCGTTCCTACTGTTAACAGGAACTGGCTGCCTCATTGTGTGCCAGGTTATTGCTTAGGAACAAAGAGACAACACTGAAATCAGTATGGTTTTTAGATACAAGCTCTTACATTTTAAATTATGGTTCATTTAGGAGAAATCTAATACATATTAGACCTTAAAGAGAATGACTGTGTTCCATACTGACAAAGAGTATGACAACTTGGTTTATAATATATACAGTCTTTTCATATATGTAATATAGATTTTCCTTTCATGTATATAAAACCAATTTGGTCTTATAGCACAATTCATTATTTTAAAATGGGAGTTAACTTGATAATAGCATCCTCTGGTGTGCTGTTGTGACTGGTCTACCTCACTGTCTCTCCCAAGAGCCAGTAGTTTCCCAAAGGAAGTCTCAAAATTTAGTCACTGTGAATCTGTAGATTACGTGTGTTGAACCAATCCCCTTCATTGTCTATTCCATAAGAGCCAACCTATGCATATTGAGTTGTAACCCACTAGGAAACAGTTCTATTGTAAAAGGACAATATCTGTAAAATAGCTGTCATGTGTTTGATTTTTCACCCTTCTGCTTGAGCCCCATGCATTCTTGACTCAGAACAGCCTTTTGCACACGCAGGAGCACGGAGTGGAGCTGGGGTGGTGCCTGGAGCTGACATGTATGTAGCCATCAAGAATGGGAAGGGTAGGCAGTAAAGAATCTGCGAGGAGAGGGACCCAGAAATGTACTTTAAACCTGTTACTTTGGAGCGCACAGACAGTGTATGAATTATCTGGGTATTCCAATTGCTATACACATAAAATAAAAGGAAGTAAAATAATAGAATTGCTTTGAAATTGCAACCTATACTTTACTGAACAGAAATTGAAAACACTCTAACTGTATTAATTAATTGCCAATCTGTTTCTCAATCCTAGTGTCTGAACAAACCCAGTCTAAAGAGTCAGGTTAGATGTAAGCTACTTGCTCTGCCATCCAGGCCTGGTATAAGGCCATTTTCACAGAGTGCGGACTCTTGGAGGCAAAGAGTATACACAGTCCTGCAATTGAGAAAGATCGATTTTTGTAGAGCTGTTTGGAGAATGTTTGGGATTTTTATTGAAACAGAGTAAGGAAGAGACCATGAAAAAACACTAGAGACCAGCAGAGCAGAGGGAGGACGTGGAGACAGAGCCTCTGTAAAACCGCCTTGCTGGGGTTTCCAGTGGTGTGTCAGATACATTTGCAATTGCCAGTGACTGGTGTCTGGTTGATTACTTGCCACCGCAGGTGATTCTGAATTGCTGCAAGGGCGGAACACCCAAGGAGACAATAGAAAATTTGTTGAACAGAATGTCTAAGGAGAGGACCCTGACTGCTGAGAGTTTGGTAAAGCTCCTCCAGGCTGTGAAGATGATGTTCCCGAACTTGGCCCTTCTGCTGGAGAATCTGCAGAAACTAGCCACTTTGCCGAGCACCGCAGGTATTAGTTAATTGTTGGCTCTCTGGACCAGAACCGTTCCTGCAGAAAATTATAGTTTAAAACACCCTTTTAGCTCCACGCAGGGGAGCAAGGTTATGTTAAGAAGTGTCATTGCGAACAGAGACCGCCTGTCACAAATCAGTGATTCTGTTTCTGGAGTTAAGATCCGAGAATGACTCTTTTCTGTTAAGCCCCCTCATCAGGTTCCAGTGGCGCAGGGTTTGTTGAGTGTGGCTTTCTCAGGACTGTCCCCTGTCACCTGCGAATGCCTCAGGAGCCAAACGGGCTCACAGGGCTCATGATTTTGACACGTTATATTGACAAATGTGAGCAAAAAAAAAAAAACACCCCACAAACCTGCCTGCATTTCCCCATTCCTGCTTGAGTGCCGTCTGGTCCCGGCAGTCCCTCTCTCCCACTCGGTCTGGCAGCGAGTCCCCGCTCCGGTCCCAGAACAGCAGCTCCAGCCAGTTCTCCCCCAGCGTAGGGCATTTGGAACTAGGTGGTTCTCAGAAAAAGCACATTTGGGAGATGAGAGAACTTCTTTTCTAGCTTATAAAAGTAATGTATACTTAGACAGACTTGAACAGTTAAAAATAAAGAAGAAAACCTAAACCCTACTACTTGATCGTATCAGTATTCACACATTGACATATTTTGTCTGTCACATTGTTTGTACAATGTTGGGATACTCTACCATATTTATAATTTTATAACTTTTCCCATTTAACAGTAGAACATAAATGTTCTCCCCCATTACAAAGAATCCTCCCTACACGCCTGTTCTGAAGGCTCTGCTCCCCCATCACGAGGAGGTTGTCTGGCGCACAGGTAGCATAATGACGAAGATGCTCAGCGCCACCTGGCTTTGCATCCTGACTCATTTTGTAGCCGTGTGACCTGAGCAAGTGGCCTAAGGGAACCTTATTCTCTCCTCTGTGAGATAAAGAGAAGAGAGGCACCTGTCACGCTCGTTCCTGTGGCTACCGTGCGATTACAGATGCAAAACATTCAGCTCGGAGCCTAGCACGCCCTGGGCGCTCAGTGAGCGTTAGTTGTTGTTACCTTCGTCATCACCACCATCGCCGTCACCACAGGTTGCACAGTGACAGACACCTTGGTACATAGACTGCATTTTTTTTTGCTTGAAAACATTTCTCAACATCAGGTGCCTGGAAGCAGAGTTATTGGGCCAAAGAGGAAAATATATTTTTAAGTATCTGCAAAACTATGGGAGGTGCCTGATGGTGTTGATTTTTCTTTACTTTCAAATAAATCTGACCTCTTAAGAGAGGATCCAGCAGACTGGCTCAAAGGGTGTATCAACAGAAGAACAGTGGGCTGGCTTCACTAGCACAGTCTCAACTCGTGCCTGCCAGTTTTCTGGACCAGCACGTGGACCCTTTGCCTCAGCCGTGATGACTAACCCCCCCCCCCGAATCTGTACATCTGAATCTCGTACAAGTGCAGCCTTCTAATTACCTCCCCTCCCTGTTGAGCGATCACTAGCTTCTGCCACTGGGCGCTGACTTTCAAAGGCTCTGTGGTATAGTGCCCCCGAAGCACCAAGTAATCACGAGCAGATTGAAGGCGCCCCGAGCACACGTGTGTGAGGGAGGCCCCGAGCCGGGAGCCGCACTCGCGTGCTCTCCAGGGGAGACAGAGCTCCGCGCTGCTCTCTCTCTTCCTCTCACTTGTTACCCCCTGGACTTGTGTGGCAGGAGCCCCGAGGAAGGGGTGTTCTGTCGAGCACTGTCGTTCTGCTAATGTCCTTACAGTCCAGGCCAGCCCTGATGATTACGGGACTGAGCTGCTGAGGCGGTACCACGAAAACCTCTCTGAGATTTTCACAGACAACCAGGTGTTACTAAAAACGATCCCACAGGTGAAGAGTTTAGCCCCTGGAGAAAGAGAGGTAAGAGGGAGTGGGGTGGGGGGATGGGGTGGGGACTGAAATGAGGAAGTAGGAAAAAAGATGAATATCTGTATACTTTTAAAACATTTATATTTAATATAAACACACACAGCTATGTTGGGAAATGCTAAGACGTCCATAGAGGAGAAATAGAAGGTGATTCCATTTCTGTGGCTGTGTGACAGTAGGTGGCTGTAATTTCTGCAGTAATAAGGAAGGAATGCAACAGGGGGAATGAAGAACGTAGTTACATATGAAAATCTCTCAGGTTGAGAAAGGCGAAGGATGCTAAGAAACACCCCCCCCAGCCCTCCACCACCTCCAGGAGTCCATTCCTGGGGACCCAGTGCTCAGACTCGTGGCCCTGTGGCTGGGCCAGTGGCCGGAAAGCCCCTTCTTACATGTATGTTTGTGCTGCATCTTGAAGGTCATGGAGAATCTTGTGAAACGTGACTCTGGTTCGGGTGGTTTCACTTCTCTGATGTCAGCAGTTCTAGAAAAGCAGACTCTCTCGGCAACAACCGTCTGGCAGCTGCTGCTGATGGTTCAGGAGACAAAGACCTGTCCACTGAACCGGCTCATGGAGGAAATAGGAAGGGAGCCTGGTGCCGAGGCTTTCTTCCAGGCAGGTGGGTTGCCGACCCCGGTCGTGCCTTTGTTCCCACTGGAGGGTGTTGTCAGTTTCGTTGGAAGATGGAAAGAACTCCCTTACGGTAATTCCACGTCTCTACCATTAGGAGCAAGGACTAGTGATTTTGATCCTGGATGTAAACCTTTTTAATAAAATGTGCAGTAAGTATTCTGCACGTTTGTGTTAGTAGCTATGCTCTGAGTGCAGTGCTGTGTGCCACTGTCCTTGCTCCCAACCCCAGGTAGGAGGCAGGTGCAGTGGATTCTCATTATGAAGAGTTGAGTTGAGAAAAGGTGAAGAGAACTCCCCGAGCCAAAAACGGTGCTCATAGTTTTACTCATGAATTTTCCACTCCCTTTCTTCCAGTGACCACCCCAGAGAGTGCTGCCTTTGAAACCATCCTGAGGCATCACAGATTGATCCTGGAGGCCATCCAGCACAGGCAGGAAGACCAGGGCCTCACCTCCGAGGAGGAGTGCCTGGCGGAGACTGTGAAGGAGGTGTGGTGGGAATGAAAACACCCCTGGTGGGGAGGTGGTCAGGGTTAACGCCTGGACTGCCTGGTTCCTCCCTGGGACTGCCTCGTTCCGCGGGAGGAGCCCGCTGCTGCGGAGCGCCTGCTGTGTGCTGAGTCCTCCACATGCGCAGCAGGTCTGCTCCTTGACCCTCCCAACGAAGGGGTAGATGCTATCGTCCGCATTTCACAGACAAGGGGACTGAGGCTCCCAGGGCTCAGTCATTTGTCTAGGATGCTCCACTGGTCACAGGTGGAGCCAGAGTATAAACCAGCTTCATGTGACTCAAACCTAGATTTATTCCATTCATCTGAAGCTCTATGAACTCAAAGGGAACCATAATACTGTTCTCGAATGTGTTTTCAGAAGCAACTTCTTTTAGAGGAAGGAAAGTAAAATGGTCTTATTACACGCTCCATTTTGGCTTCTAGAAAGAGCCAAGATAAACATAGGTAGAACAAAGCTTTTGCCCATATGGAGTAACAAGTAGTGCCAACTCCTTTTCTGTAAGGTTTCTCACAGTGTGGCCAGCGTCCCAGAAAAACCAGGTGGGATTGCGGGAGAATTCATGGACGTCCAGTTCAGGATCACGTGTAACCCGCATGGCGAAGAATTCTAAAGGAACATAAAATGAAACCACAACTTCACCTGTGGTGCCTTTGCATCCAAGTAGGCATGGGAGGTGTACAGAAGGGCCGGTTTCTTTCTTTTTTAAGATTTTATTTATTTATTTTTAGAGAGGAGAGGGAGAAAGAGAGGGAGAGAAACATCATTGTGTGGTTGCCTCTCAAACATCCCCCACTGGGGACCTGGCCTGCAACCCAGGCCTGTGCCTTACTGGGAATCGAACTGGCGACCCTTTGATTCGCGGTTGGTTGCTCAATCCACTGAGCCACACCAGCCAGGGCCAAAGGGCTGGTTTCTAATAGTCCACACGGGTAGCGGCCCCACCTCAGTCTGACTCTCAGATGGGAAGAAGATGGCACACATCTCTGTGGGCCTCGGAGGAAAGACTCGTCTGTTGGACCCTGTTCCAGCACGGGAGCACTTCAGAGATGGGGCTTCTGCCGTTGATCAGTTTCAGCCTCACTAATTAGTCTCATGCCTACCTCCAGGGACATCAGGTTTATTTAGATAGACTTGAAAAGAGCAGGAATAAAATATCCTCCAGAATGAAAACTCCATTTGGCCATCTGTGGATGGTTTGCTTTATTTTCTCAGTGTACCGAGTCTTTCTGCTGATAGCGCTAACATTCTGAGAGAGGGCGGCTTTGAAATAATATTCTCAGCCCCTTTAAAAGGCCCTTTCTTTAAAAAGCTGAGTTTCTTTATGAAAGAAAATGATGTTTAAAAGGGTACATCTGAGTATCTAAAAATGTGAAGCCACTGATCATGCAAAATTACTTCCAGACATTGAGGCAATTATATATTATGAAAAATTATTTTGATCTTCAAGGCAGAAACACTAACAACAAAATCCTACAGTTTTCCAAGCTTTTAACATTAAGATCTGGGAAAGTTCTTCGGGAGATTCCTGGTTGCTAGGAGGGTATTTTTCATTGAAAATGCTTAATGCTTCCTTGTTTGCACCTTCTTTGTGTTTGCACGTGTCTTCCCACTGCCTCCTCTTTTATCTCGTTGGTTTCCCTGTTCTTTGGAAAACAGGGCTCTCCGCCACATTTATTACAAGCCATGTAAACTTGTTACAGATGGGGCAGTGCCTTCCTGAAATTAGCTTTTATTTTTTTAAAGTTGAAAGCCATGTGGGAAATCTGCTGATATTGACCACAAACCTTTGTCTCGTGGTGTTCATTCAGATTCTGAGCATTTCCTCTGAGACAGCCAGCCCTGAAGCGTCCCCAAGAGCAGCTCTGAGCAGAGCCATGGAGAAGTCCACCTCAGCTGTGGAAATCTGTCAGCTCCTCTGCAGCGTCCACAGGTCCTCCCCAGGCCTGCAGCCTGTCATGCAGGAGCTAGCACACACTGGTAAGCGGCAGGCGGGGTGTGGTTCCTGGCGGGCCCCCGGGGCGCTTCCTTACTGGGGAGAAGAGGCAGCAGTTCATGCGAGAGTTCATCCTGGGCTACCTTACTTATATTACGTGCTCTCAATCCTTAGAGAAGTCGCAGACATAGATGTAAAATGACTCTGTTTGTGTTAATCCAGTAAAGATGACTGTGATCTTGCTTCAGCGTTTGTGTTAATCCAGTAAAGATGACTGTGATCTTGCTTCAGCGTTTTCTGAGGGTCTCAAGTAGTCTGCATTCTCCTCTAAGAAGAAAACTTAGAAAGCAAAGTAGAAACTTGGAGAATTCCCAGGGCCGTGTGCTTTCTGTTCCATGCAGGTTTCCTTACTCGGGAAGATGGAGAGGAGGAAAGGTGGAAGGTGAGTAACAAGTTTCACCTGGAAGCCAGTGACACAGCAGATGAGCAGGCAGCTGCACCCGGTGAAGAAGACTGCCCGCCTGGGAAACAGAATGACCAGGGAGAGACTGGCTCCTTGGCAGAACAGCAGGAGAAAGACACTTCTTCCTCCCCAGACTCGGCCAAGAAGAGCTTCATCTGCAAGGCCTGTGACAAAAGCTTCCACTTCTACTGCCGCCTGAAGGTGCACATGAAGCGCTGCCGGGTGGCCAAGAGCAAACAGGTGCAGTGCAAGGAGTGCAGTGAGACCAAGGACTCGAAACGAGAGCTGGAGAAACACCAGCTGGAGGCTCATGGTGCAGGCGGAGAGCCTGATGTCCCCAAGAAGAAGAAGAAGAGGCTTCCGGTGACGTGTGACCTCTGCGGAAGAGAGTTTGCTCATGCCTCAGGTACGTTCATGAGTTGGAGTAACCAAGGGTGGTGCCTCTGCATGTCGTGGTTTGGACTCCAGCACCGCTTCTGGCTGTGCACCGTGGGCACCTTGGAAAACAGAGCGGGTTCCTGCTGAGGCAGGTGGTGTTGTGAGAAGAGCGTGAGCTTCGGAGGCAGTTCTCTGAACTTTCATTTCCCCGTCAGTAGGCACCGGATGCCACGTAGTTTTTGGATTGTTGTGATGATTTGAGATGATAGAGCTAAACACATAGTGCGGTGCCTGCAGTGGAGTTAGCACTCAGCACCTGGGGCCTGTCGTCGTTCGTAACGACAACCAGCTGTTTCACACCTGACGGTCGGGGTTTTCCGCACCACTTGTGTCTTGATGATAAACAGGAGTCCCGGGAATCACGGGACGCAGAGTCAGCATTGCCTTCCTTTGCCCCAGGTGTTGGGTGAAACTAATGAAACAGAAAAGTGAGTCTGTTTCACTCTTTCTGGGTGACTGGGTCCTACTTAAGAGAAAGGGAGAGAGAAGGAGAGATAGGAAAGGTACCCCTAGGACACTTCCTGCCTGATCAGACCGTGAGCGGGACCGAGGTGACTCTGGAGTGCGGGTGGTGGCAGACGGTCAGCGGGGACGTGATGAGCAGTGTGATGGTGGGAGGGCGAAGTGGGCGGTGCCCGCCCGAGGCAGTGCTGTCGGGGTGTGTCCTGGGGCTGCATGTGGTGCAGCTCCGTGACGCTGACCGCGAGCATCCCCCCGGCACGGCCTCCCTAGGCATGCAGTACCACAAACTGACCGAGCACTTCGATGAGAAGCCCTTCTCCTGTGAAGAGTGTGGGGCAAAGTTTGCAGCCAACTCCACCCTGAAGAACCACCTGCGCCTTCACACGGGGGACCGCCCGTTCATGTGCAAGCACTGCCTCATGACCTTCACCCAGGCCTCGGCCCTGGCCTACCACACCAAGAAGAAGCACTCGGAAGGTAAGGCGTGGAGAATGTCTTCATTCCTCCTGCAGACTTTGCGAGAGCTGCCTGAAAACCCACGCGGAACTAGGCGTGGTGTATATCTCAAGGAGATTAAAAACAAAACAGTGTAGAATCTAGGCACACAGAGGACCGGGAGCACATATGTGCACAGGCATGTCAGACACTCGTGGTGAGAGTTTCTGAAGCGAGGCTGACTCACAGAGTGTTACAACTCTATAGTTACAGGATTTACATAAAGCCAGGAAACCCTGGGGCTTTACGGTGGCCTTCGAGCATGAGACAGACCTTGGCTGAGCACCGGCGATCGGGCAGTGGCGGGTGCTGGTGACTAGGCTGGTCCTGTGCACACAGAGCTGGTGGCATGGAGTGTGCCTAGTGTAGGATGGCGACAGGCAGTGTCCTCAGTGGTGCCGTGCGCAGCAGTGCCGGGAAGGCAGTAGGAGGGGTTTCCGGTCCAGTCGGCGGGGAGCAGCTGTCCCGAGGGTTCTGTGTGTAGCTCGGAGCGTCCGTGAGTGAGCATAATGCTGCCTTGTCTCCCTGGGCCTGTTGCCGTGGCCACCCAGCTGTACGCCGTCCCTCGCCCTCTCCTGGTCATTGTTCTCGGGACACAGCCCCAGGGGTCCTTCTGAAGCTATACCATGTCTTGTCTCTCCTCTGCTTAAACCCTGCAGAGGCTTTCACCTTGCTTTCTGCTGACACCCTGTGCGAAGTCCCGGTGGCCCAGCCCCAGGCCCCCTGCACTGGTTTTCCCATCGTGTTCATCTCATGCTGTGTTACCTGCTTTGTGAGTCTGTTTATAGTTAGTCTCCCTCGTTAGAATGGAAGCTTTATGAGGGCACAACTGTTAGACTTTTTTTTTTAATTGCTATATCTGTGGAACGCGGAATAGTCCTTGGCAATAGTAGGCCCTCAATAAATATTTACCGAGTAAATGAATTTCTTGAGGCCTATGGCAGGCACTGGGGATAGTGTAACGATATCTGCTCTGCTCTCATGGAGCCGACATCCCAGTGGGTAAAGCAGACCGTAAACAAATGCGAACATAAATCCAGATGGTGGTTATTGCTATAAAGAAAAGTAGGGCGGGGTCACCAGCAAGAGGATGGCAGGGTTGGGGTGGGACACTGCACCATCAGAAAAGGCTTCTGAGAGCCGAGGTTTGAGTGGAAACCTGAGTGGAGTGGAGATGGAACCTGAGGAAGCTCTAGGAGAGAAGCGTCCCGAGTGGGAGTGAGCGGGAGTGTGCGAGAGCCCAGATGAACTGGAAGGGGCCAGAGCGGTGTGGGGGAGCAGGGTTGAGAGGTGAGATCAGAGCGGTCACAGAAGGCCGGATCTCGCAGGTCTTACAAGCCAAGGTAGGGGCTTCGGTTTGATGTGAACTGTGTATCATAAGCTGTGGCTTAAAACAATACAAATGTATATAATCTTACCACTTTGGAGGTTAAAAGTCCAAAGTGGTCCTGACAAGACTAAAGTTTTGGCCGAGTACGTTTCTTCTGGAGGCTCTGGGGAGAATTCACTCCCTGCCTCCCCAGCCCACAAAGGCTGCCCACACGCCTTGGCCCATGGCCGCCTCACTCGTTTCTGCTTCTGCCATCCTGCCACCTCCTCTGACTCTCCCTCCTCCATTTTACAAGGACCCTGGTGACCACATGGGGCCTGCTTGTCCAATCCAAGGTAATCTTCCTGTCTCAAAATCCTTAATTTTCACATCTACAGAGTCCCATTTGCCATGTAAGCTGACAATCTTTACAAGTTTTCAGGGTTAGGATATGACATCTTTTGGGCACTATGCTGTCTACCACAGGAATCCATGGGAGAGTTTTGAGCCAAGGAGTGATAGGATCTGACCTACATCTTTTAGAGATAATGCTGGACAGCAGACTGTGACAGGGCAAGAGTGGAGTGTTAACAGGGAGGCGGGAGGCATTGCCATACCCAGTGTAGAGGTTTTAGCATTGTCAGCTACAGTGGTGTTGGGAGCAGAGAGGTGCAAAAGGTTCAGGTTTGGGGACATATTGTTGAAAGCGGAAGTGGTGGGACTAATGACGGATTGGATGGGGGATGTGTGGGAGGAGAGGAAGTAAGGGTGCCTGTGGGATTTTTGATACAAGCCACTGAGTAAATGGTGCTCCCGTTTACTGAAGTGGGGGACATGGGCGTGTTGGGGGTGGGCAGAGAATCAGGAGCTTTGTTCTGGACATTACGAATCTGAGATACCTGTCAGACTTCCGGACAGAGACGGAGAGTGACAGGCAGTTGGATACAGAGGTCTGGAGTTCCGGGGAGAGCTGGGGGCTAGAGATAGAAGTGTGGGCGCTGTCAGTCTGCAGAGGGCACCCACGGCTCCGAGACGAGATTGTGTAGAAAGTTGGGGCAAAGAAGAGGCTGAGTCTGAGGCTTCTCGGTGCCTTGAACTCTTGGCTTAAGACACCCTTTTTTTGTAACGGAAACTTATTTCAAAGCCCAATGTGGGAAAATGAAAATGAGATTGATTTGCTGTAGTTTAAGTAGGCCTAGGATTTGGAGGGTCTGGACCCTCACCGATTTTCCTTCTCCGTTGGCCCATAAGCGTGGTTGAAGGTACAGCTGGTCTAGTGTTTTTAACAAATACTAGTTCTCTACTTGCTCTTTGCCTGTATTTTATAACAGTCTTTGGCAGTCTGGTCATTATACTCTTACCACACAAATGAGAAAATAGAGAAGCCGGGTGATTTATAGCAACTACCGCAAGTCATTGAGAGAAGGCTCTGGCTCTTCTGAGTCTGTCTCTCATCTTTATGTGCTGTTGCACTCTTGTACTGAACATATTTCAAGGAGTTCAGACGCAGGTGTTTCTGGGCACGAGGATGTATGTCTGTTTCCTGGGAGTGGAATGAGCTCTTTCATACGTGTGATGGCCTGGTTCAAAGATGGATGCTCTTGTGTGATAAGAACTCTGCCTTGCCCCTCAGGGTAGGGAGACCGCACTGACACCATCTCTGTTTGGTCAGCTCTGTTTGCGAGGCATCATCTGATGGGATGGCTCAGACCTCTCCCCCAGGGTTCTGCAAACTGCCTGACGTACCCTCATCTCGCAGATTGTATTTCCCTGGGACATGCCTTAGAACATGACTTTCTCTTAGGAATGCCATAAAGGGTTAGTGCTGGCTCTGACATGTTCTTGTATGTTTCCAGGAAAAATGTACGCGTGTCAGTACTGTGATGCTGTGTTTGCCCAGTCCATCGAGCTGTCCCGCCACGTGCGGACCCACACCGGGGACAAGCCGTATGTCTGCAGGGACTGTGGCAAGGGCTTCCGACAAGCCAACGGCCTCTCCATCCACCTGCACACCTTTCACAGTATGTACTCAGATTGTGGCTGGTGGGCACTTGCACAGACCTGGCCCTGAGTGGACAGGCAGCAGTCACAACAGAACTGTCGCTCTCCCAGTGCTGGGCCGCGCTCATTGCCTTCCCCTCCCCTGCTTTCCTGCAGAACCCAGAGTCCCTCATTTCTGTCTCAAGGGGAATCCCATTCGATGTGTCACTGTGTGACGCCTGTTCCGCTGGGCAGGCTATTTCCTTGCCTTCCTTTGCAGCCCGCCCGGCCCATTTGGCTGAAGGGGAGGGCCTCCCTAGCAGACAGGCCTGTGAGCACCAGGATGTTCGCATGCATCCCCTGAGCGTCTGGGTCCCACCCCACCCGCCTTCCCACTCCCATCTCACGGTCATGCCCGCCTTTCCCCATGGGAGCAACCGTGGGGAAACGGTTTGAGTACATGCACACTGTCACGAGTGGTCCCTGGTCACACTGGTTTAAAAGCCTTCTGCCAACATCCTCTTTCAAATGCCATTGTAGTCACTCAGTTGGTGGGGTCTGCCCCCAGCTTTCTCCCCTTCTGCTAGAACCGATACCGACAAAACACACTTGTATCGAATACACGCACAGGAAGGCAGGGGCACCGTGATTCCCGTTACAGCATCAGGAAGTCGCCGTGTGGCCCTCGGCAGCCTCATCACACTGCCTGCTGTCACTGCAGCAGGTGTGTTGGCACAGCTCAGAAGGGGGTTAAGAGCGTGGTCCCTGAACTCACACGGGCCTGGACTTGAATCTCAACCCTGCTGTTCGCTTCCTTGAGACCTTAAATAAATTCCTTTACTTTTCTAGGACTCTCAGGCCCTTTCTGTAAACTAAAGAAAATAATGATGCTAGCACTTTAAATTGTCCTGAGAGTGAAGTGAGCTGTCATGTTTAAAGCACAAAGCTCCAGTCCTAACACACAAAAATGCTCAGTGGATGCCAGAAAGGAGTACTGGTGACAAGAGCAGCCCTCTCGGGGGCCGCTTGTCACCATCAGAGCCTGCGTGTTGTGCGCCACACCCCTTGCACTCCCACCTTCCCTGCTCCCATCCCCACCCCCGTTCCCCACACACCAGTTTCTGGCTGTCCACAAACACGGCACCTCACGAGCCTGGGCTTTGTGTCCACGAGGTCAAGTCTGTCGTCAGCCTGTCACCAAAGGACCCTGCCAGAGCTCCCGTGTGCCCAGCCCGAGGCTGGGAATTGGGCGATACAGGACGGATATAAAGCGCACCACCCCCCAGAGAGTTTACAAGCCTGTGCAAAGCATCCGGTTACAGTAGACTTCCAGATGAATGAGATCGGCTTGGGTCCAGCGCCACAAGTGTGATGTCCTGTCAACCTTTTCTTTCTTTTCTTATTGTTGTTCAGTTACAGTTGTCCCCATTTCCCCCCCCATCATTATTCCCTGCCCTGCCACACACCCCCACATTCAGTCCTCCCCCTGTTGTCCTTGTCCGTGGGTCCTTTATACATGTTCCTTGACTTTACCCCTCCCTCCCTCCCTGTTGTCCCCCTCACACATCCGCACCCCGCTCCCCTCTGGTCACTGTCAGTTTGTTCTTTATGTCCATGTCTCTGCTTGCGTTTTGTTCACTTGTTTTGTAGATTAGGTTCCACTTAGAGGTGAGATTGGATGGTACTTGTCTTCCACCACCTGGAAGGATGCTCATTTCACTTGGCAGGACGCTCTCCAGCTCTCAGCCTTTCTAAGTGATGTCATGCTTCCATCTCCCTTTCCCATAGCATGACGTGGGGGCAGGAGAGGGGCGGGGGGGATGCTCTCAGTTTCCACACCGTCAAGAACCCGAAACACTTTGCCGAGCCTTAGAGGCTGTCAGAGGCAGTAGGCCCAGCATCCGGTCCCTCTCTTTGTTCCTTACCTGTTTCACGGGCCCACGTCACTCACTGCTTGTGGAGAACTGCTTCAGAACGTCTGAAAGACAAAGCAGAACCAAGATTTCAAGAGCACTTGTCCACAGGGAAACAGTTAATGGCACTGAGTGCCGCCGTGCGTCCGAGTTTCCAAGCTAGTCTGTGCCAGTGTGCGTGGAAGACTGGTTCGTGGGCTGCTCCTTCCCTGTGGGCAAAGGGCTCTATTATCAAAGCATTTCACTTTCTGTTGCTTTCAGAAAAAGACTGAAGTTTCCTGCCATAAGGACGGCAAATGCATTCTTCATCCCGCTAGTTCTTAGTTTTGAGATGCCACCAAAGAGTTGGCATGTCTAATTAAGCACATAGCTTGGAGCATGGCCTCGGGAACGAAGGCTGGGCTTGTTACCTCCTTCAGCTGCCTCCCCTGTGTGCCACGGGCCACCTCCCTGAGCCCTGAGTTTCCTCTTCGGCAGAACAGGACCCATAACAGAACCTGCCCGTGGGGGTGTGGAAGGATCGAGTGGGCTAATGTGTGTGAGGCACTGCGAACGTGCCTTTCACGTGGTGCTCATTAAACTCTACCCATGAGAGTGTTTATATTAAATCTGAAGTGGGGAGCAGGGGAGCGTTCCTTCTGTCATTCACACAACTGGCAGCAACGGAAACAGTGATGCTCTGGGAGCGTGGTGGACAGCTCCGCAGAGAGTTAGAGAACAGAATGCCCCCTGCAAGCAGGGGAAGAGCAAGAGCAGTACACCCTGGAAAGCCGCAGGATGGAATTTAACTTGTAAGATGTACAGTGAGGAGTCGAGGGGGACCATTTGAGGCGCACAGGTGGTTAATCCAGAAGCCTCGGAGGAACCTGACCTCCAGTGATGAAGACAGGGTAGTCAGGTGATCGCTGTACTGACCTCTGGTCCTTGGAGTCTGTGATCTTGCATGACCTCTAAGCAAAGCTCTGTGTCTGGAGCTGTGTGCAGCCTCCTGCACACGGCTGACGGCTGCCTGTGGTGTTTTTTCTCCGCCCCTTCTTCTGGCGGGACCAGACATAGAAGACCCCTACGACTGCAAGAAGTGCAGGATGAGCTTCCCCACTCTGCAGGACCACCGCAAGCACATCCACGAGGTGCACTCCAAGGAGTACCACCCCTGCCCCACGTGCGGGAAGATCTTCAGCGCCCCTTCCATGCTGGAGCGGCACATGGTGACCCACGTCGGAGGGAAGCCCTTCAGCTGTGGGATCTGCAACAAGGCCTACCAGGTGACCTCACGTCCCCCTGGGAGCTCTTACCCCGCCCCCGAACAATGCCCCTTTGGCCTTCCCATTTTGTGGCTCGTGGGGCACCTCCTGTCTGCAGAGATGACAGCTTGGCTGGCGCTCATGAAGGTGCAGCTTGTCATATCTCAGACTCCCTGAGGGGTCCGGTTGGGGGGATGGTGGGGGGGGAGGCTGTGATCGGGGCGGTCCTCACACCTCTGAACTGAGAGCCCTTCCCCCGAGGGAACTCACGTTCTTCAGAGCCTACTGACCCCTGTGTCCAGGGACATGAGAGTGACAGTAGGGGTGTAACGTTGCCTGGAACTCTCTTCTTTAGCACAGTTTTTTTTTAACTCCCAGGGAAGGGCTCTGCTTTTTAACCTTAGAATGTGGTGTATAATTTAAGTGAAACCCCATATAGAACTAAGAAAAAATGCATCTTTGAGAAACTCTAGGACCACAGAGAACAGACTGGCCATCACTGACATCTATAGGATTTGGGTTAGAGAGTGAAACACAGCAGCTAATTTCATTTCAACAAAGGTTGAGAGTTAACTTTGTCCCAAGCCTTGTGCTGCGACATTAGAGTTTCAGAGCTGAGTAAGACCTGGGCTTGACTCTAGGAAACCACAGGACCGTAGGGAGAGTGTGCTGGTACTTCTCTGAACCCGGGAAGGAGGGGGACCCTTGCCTATGGAGTAGGGACAGTGTGTGTCCCGCCGCACCCTGGGCGTCTGGGAAGCAGGAGACAGAGCTCGGTCGTGAAGAACAGGTACCAGCATTTGAATCCTGCTCCTGCTGTCCACTGATCGTGTGATCCTGGGCAAGTCATTTTACCCTTCTGTGCCTCAGCCTCCACCTCCCTGGGAAGCTGTGACTCCTCCCTCTCGGGCTGGTTGTGAGCAGCGAGTTTCTCTGCTGAGCCCTGTCCCTCTCAGGAAACAGGCAGGTGCCCTGTCCCCACTGACACTAGGCTCTGTCACGTCAGCACTCAGTGTCACGGGTGAGACTGTGACTCTGGACCCATGAGCTTGCCTGAGAACGTTTCCCTCTCTCTCATGAGGGCTTCATGAGCTCCCCGGCTTGCTGGAACATTCTAAACCCTAACACCTGCCCAATCTCCTGCAGCAATTGTCTGGTTTGTGGTACCACAATCGGACCCACCACCCTGATGTGTTTGCCGCTCAGAACCATCGGTCTTCCAAGTTCTCGTCGCTCCAGTGCAGCTCGTGTGACAAAACCTTTCCCAACACCATTGAACACAAGAAGCACATCAAAACGGAACACGCAGGTGAGCGGGGAGCCAGGGAGTGGGGGCCAGTGAGCAGGAGCGGGGCGGCGACACGACATCCTGGGTTCCAACCCAGAGTCCCAACGTCCAGTGCTGGAGTGCGGTGTGCTGCGGCAGTGACCTCGTTCTGACCCAGCACCCCTGGAGGGGGCTCCCTGGCCCACCAGTGACAGTAGCTTGAGTGGTGGTGGCTCTCAAACCCAGACACCTGGGGCAGGGAAAGCTCCTGCCAGCCCCCGAGTGACAACCAGCCACAGCATTTAGAAGGGGGCAGCTTTGGTGGCAGACAGGTTCTGGGTGGAAACCCCAACTGTGGCCCTGACAGCTGCATGACCTTGATAAGTGACTTCTCTGAGCTGTTTCCCCCTCCTCTGTTATTAATCCCTACCTGGCAGATGAATCTGGGGATAATTGCCACAGCCAGCAGTAAGGAGGAGTTTCCTAAAGGCAGGGCCCAATGCTAAGCATTCCACGTGATCCTCACAACACCCCTGTTTGCACCCCCAGACCTGGAGCCTTTACCACTAGAGCACACTAATGCATCGTAGGCGTAGGTCCTGGCACTCGGTAGATGCTGCTCAGTGTTAGCCATCGCCCCGCCCCACCCCGGCACTGTCCAGCGTTGGAGAGCCCTCCTTTTGTTCTTTCCCACCGCCTCTCCCCTCGTGCTCCGCAGACATGAAGTTCCATGAGTGCGACCAGTGCAAGGAGCTCTTCCCCACGCCAGCTTTGCTTCAAGTTCACGTCAAGTGCCAGCATTCAGGTCAGTGCCCCTGGGGATGCTGTTGAGCTGCAGTGCCTGGTGGTGACTCTGCCCTCCCTGTCCACATTTGTGCAGCCCAGCTTAGTAGCTACCCATGCCTCAGTTTGCTCATCTGTAAAACGGGACAGCTGTCATTCCCACCTCACCCTGTAACTGTGAGAATCGAACGTGTTAGCGGACAGAAAACGCATATCGGCCTGGCACCAGGGAGAGTCCCGTGTTTTCTGTGATTGTTATTGTCACTGCTGTGTCTCATCAAATGCAAAGGGTCAGTGACAAGATGATGTGGACCCCAGCTCGTGGGGTCTACCATATTGTGGGTGAGGCATGAGAAATTCACATGGACTACCAAGTCCTATGGAGGAAAAGGGACAGAATGGCTTTTCTCTCAAGAGGAGAAAAAGCCTTGGCCCTTGCCGTGACCAGCCTTTATTTCTTTTCTGGGCCCATTACATGATGGTCCTCATTTACTATGCACAGGTTCGCTTTAGGTGGTTACCTTTTACAGAAAACAAAGGAGAGGATGCTGCTAATCACATCACAGAGGAAGGATATTTGCAAATGCAAAGGGAAAAGTGGTTGAACGGTTACACTCCATACTGGGGAGTTTTAGCTTGCACTTTAGGAAGTTACAGTAAGCATTTGCTGTCTCAATTCAGGGTGAGGGAGTTTTAGCAAAGCAAGTCTCATAGCAGCCTAGGTACATTGCAGGCCTGATTCCCCACGGGAGAAACCTATCCGTGGGCATGGGTCCTGTGCATCTCCGAGTGGGAGCTGGGCCCACACCATGCAGAATGATCTCCTATAATAAGAGGCACCCTCTTTAATGAGCCAGTGAAACTACATTTCCTTGTCACTTAAGAGTTTGTAAGCTATTCTGAGTGTTTTGGACTTAATTTGACATAGATTTTTATGCAGCCTTCTGTGCATACATAAAAAGGAAAACAAGAAATTAAGGTAAGGATCCAGCTTCTCAGAGTCACTTTCAGTTCAGATGGTCGACGTGCACGTTTTACACGTGGTGTTCCACTCCACCACCAAGAGCACTGGGTGCGGATGGAGAACGTGGTGTGGCCTCTGGCTGTGGTCTGCGGAGTGCCGTGTGGAACTGGCGTGCTTTTGATTCCTGCTCTGGGGGCGTCCAGACCTTCTGAACACTTGCTCACCTCTGGCCTCCTATCTTCTAAACCTCTGGGCTCCTGTCAGTTAAAGATGTGCACTGCCCCCCACCCTGCCACCCTGTCTTAGGGGTTTTCTTCCAAGCCCCAGACATGCATTCTGCGGGATTGCTGCCAGACTTCATCGTCAGGTTTCCACGTTCTCCAAACACAGTCACTGACAGTTGTAACGGGCTGCCACCTCGCCTGCAGCAGTCTTGAGATGGCACCGAAGCTGTTCCAAAGTTGTTAAAATGTGCTGCCTGGAATGATGAAATGTGGTGTCGTCAGCGTTGTTACACGCAGTGGAGTGAACAGTGGGCTTCGGCAGAGGCAGACTAATCCTGCATCCGGTGCTGCTGAAGCTACAGCTCAGGGAGGTCCCACAGAACCTGGGTCTGCCTTTGAACTGTGGTCCTTGCTGCTGCCTCCTCTCCCCTCTCCCTGCTCTTGTCTCTTTCAGCCGTCTCACCCACAGCACGTCCCCCCTGTTCAGCCATCTCACCCACAGCATGTCCCTCCTGTCTCCCTCCTCCAGGGTCACAGCCATTCAGGTGTTTATACTGTGCGGCCACTTTCCGCTTCCCTGGGGCCCTGCAGCACCACGTCACCACGGAGCACTTCAAGCAGTCGGAGAGCACCTTCCCCTGCGAGCTCTGTGGGGAGCTTTTCACCTCCCAGGCCCAGCTGGAGGGTCACTTGGAATCCGAACACCCGAAGGTGATGGGGCCCGAAACCCAAGCAGCAACCTCGCAGGTGGTGCAGGTGAGTCTGGGGCCGGCGGGCAGGAGGCTGCTGACGTGTTTCCTAAGGCTTCTCGAGGTCGCCCCTCACGACACTGGCCCTGCTCTCGGGGGCTCTCCAGAGGTCCTCTCCTACCCACTTGTAAAAGAGAAGGAGAACACACTGTGGAAACTACTCTCCCAGGTGATTTCTGACTGAACGTCACAGCCGGTCTCTGGACTCCCAGTAGTGTGGAGACATGGCTGAGCTCAGCTTCCCTGCTGCTGCCCACTCCTGGCTAGTTCGCAAGAGCCAGGGTGCCTGTGCCTGCCCCCTGCAGGCACTCTGGTTTGGAAGTATCGGGGGACATCAAGCTGTCCTGAGTTCCACAGTTCAGAAACATCACTTGGAGGTTCAGGCAGGAACTGGGGGTACTTAGCACAGACCAATTCTCCCTGAGAGGGGAAGGTCCCCTTTAACGGAGCGGATTTGGAAGGGGCCTGTGTGGCCTGTGGAAGAGAGGAGGGGCAGCCTTACTCCCCCAGTAAGACCAGTGGGTGAGTTGACGCAAGTCACATTTCGTCCCCTGCTCTCCCTCCTGTAACCTCTCTGTACCCACAGAGCCACCAAGAAGGCTCTTAACCTGACCGAGGTCCAGAGACACCGCTTTTGGCAAGTCAGGGCTTCTGGTCAATCATTCCAGTGTCCGTGACTCTAGCGTGAAGCCGACCGCCTGCAGTAGGCACTTCCTTCACACGGCCCTACTCTGCAGTGCAGTCCCCGAGTCAGGAAAGCTGGTGAAAGAGACGGAGCCCACGTGCGCTGGCGGGTAATCACAGAGTCCGAGCACCCGGAGTTGGCATGCTGGGCCAAATTACAGCGGTGTGGTACACGGCTATTTAGACTATTTGCCTGCCTTCTCTTTTGCATCACCGGTGTGCTGAATTTGCCTCTTCCCATTAGGCACATGTAATTGCTCTCCTCAGGTGAACACATAAATATCATCATTATAGCAGGAGATGAAAGCCAAGTAGATTCTGGGCGCTGACTGTGGACACTGCCCAGAGCAGCCTTGTGTTCCTTCCCTTTCAGGTGATCCAAACCCCAGAGCCACCGGTGGCTGCAGCTGAGCAGGTGATCACTTTGGAGGAGACCCAGCTTGCTGGCTCACAGGTGTTCGTGGCGCTGCCAGATTCGCAGACATCTCAGGCCAGCTCAGAGCTCGTGGCGGTGACCGTGGAGGATCTACTGGACGGCACCGTGACCCTGATCTGCGGGGAGGCCAAGTGAGTGGCTGCTTATCCAGTGACGGTCCTGCCTTTGCAGCAGAGAGAAAGCTCCACAGCTTGCCTGTTGCCCTCTGTCCCCGGCTGTCCTGAATGGCAAGTATCTTAGCCTCCCACCAACCAAACCAGTCTCACTTGGAAAACAGGTGGAAGATGTGTGCTTGTCCTCATAGAACCCCCAGTGTCTGACACATCGGCGCCGACACGGTCGCTCTCCGTAGCAGGCAGGACAACCTCCCTGCAGGCCTGCTGTGGCCTCTGTGACACTGTCATCCTCAAGTGGAGGACAGCTTCTGAAACAGAGTCTGGAAGAGCTGTGGGTCACCAGAGAGGTGCAGTATGCTGGCAGCCCTCTGAGCAGAACCGAAGATGTAGGCCTGGGGCCGGGGCCCACACAGTAGGGCTGCATGTCAGTACTCCAGCCACTTAAAATCTAGGGAAAAGCACCCACAGACCATCCAGGGACCGTCCCCCACCCCCACCTGGAGCACACATGGCCCTTTCCTCACTTCTCCCACCCAGCCGCTTGGGCTGCCCAGCCCCCGTCGTCGTGGTGGTAATGGGACAGGTAGCAGCATGTCACCGCTGGGATGCCTGTTTACCTGGGGAGTCCCACCTGGAACTCCAGGTCTTTGGAGCATTCCTGCTGGGCACGTCTGCTCTGAGGCCGTCCAGGATGTTCTGAATGGTGTTCTGCACCTGAAGGCCGGTTCCTGTGGCCTTTCCACATTGTCCTCATCTGCTTCCCCCCCAATCCCTGCAACCTCTGCCCGACCTGGAGGCCTTGCTCCTCCCGCCGGCGCATGCAATGGGGCTGAGGAGCTAATGCCAGGTAGAGCGGCGCCCATGACCCCCCTGGCTCTGCCTCCTGCCACTGTCTTCTGTGCTGTGTGAAGGGCCCGCTGTCCACGCTTTTCCATGCTGCCACTGCTGCCGCAGGTCAGTGATCCTTCGGAGTCTGAATTTTACAGAGCCCTTTTATCTTCAGCTCCTAACACATAATCTGATAATTAATGGTTTGTGGAATCCATTATGAAGTGCAATTAGATGGATGTAGGTTCCCGCCGTTCGGAGGGAATGACTAGCATTTATCTTCCTCTCCTCCACACCAGAAGGCGGGGGTCTGCTCGTGCAGCGTGGACATGCAGGCAGGCGCCTGGCCGCAGTGTGGGGCCTGACCCCTGCGGAGGGCGGTGCCCACTTTGACACTGGCCCTCCTGCTGCAGCTGGCCGAAGTCTAGCCCAGCCCTTCTTTCCAAGCACATTTCACATCACCTGGGGCAAGCAGGGGTAAAAGGTCAATTTGGGGTCATGGCAGGGACTGTTAACTGGCACTGTTGGAAAGGCAGAAGGCAGATCCTCACCACCGCCCAGTGTGTTCAGGGGCTGCCCAGTGGGCTGTGTGCACTTAGCCCTGAGGCTCCTGCCTCCAGAGTGCCCTCGTTTGATATGCAAATCGCTTGAGCTTGTCAGCCCAGGGATCTTTATTTTTGAAGTAAATGAAGTTTTCAAAGGCAAGTCAGCCTCAAAAGCCAAATACTGACCAGAAGATGGTGCTCAAACCTTTAAGACTTTGCCTCTACGGGAAGCCCTTACTGCTTCCACCAAGTCGTCTCTCTCTCCTTAAGGTTTCCAGTCCTGTGAGCTCTCAGACCAGGAGAGCTCTTGATTTGCAAGTGGCGCCAGGGCACAGACTCTCCCCTTGACCCCAGATAAAGCCCACCGAGGGGGAGTGGACTGGCCTGTGCTTCTGGTGGGTGAGAAGGCCGAGCCTCAGTGGCTGGGAACTGCAGCGCAATCACCACGTCTTCCAGCCAAAACACAGATACATAAAAAAGTAATTGCTGAGGGCCATAAGGGAAAGTGATGTTTCTTTTTAAAAAGTTTTCTGAATAAAGGAAGCTATGTGATTTTAAGCCAGCTTCCAGATCCTTAGACATACTGAGAAACCCTTTCCCAGTGTCTGACGGGCCCGGCCTGTGACAGGAAACACGCTTTCTTCAGAATCCCCAGAGCAGCAGGTCACCGCACTGGGCGCAGGCACAGAAGTTGGACTACCGCTGGTGGACTCCCTCCGAGGCACAGACGGCAGGAGGCACAAACCCCGCACTCCGTCTGGAGTCGGGAGAGAGGAAAGGCCATCCCGAATTTAGTCTTTGCTCTGAGTGGACCTTTGCCAGACTGCATTGGCAGTGATTTTCCAGTGTCACTCCCTGGAGACACCCAAGTGTGAATTTTATTGTAGAAAGATTTTTTCTAGTTCTACTTAGCCATCTTATTCTTTTCCCCCGCTTCTGCCCAGGAGACCTTCTGAATCGCTGCCTCTGTGGCAGCGCTATTACCCCGAGCTCAGTCCACATCACCTACTTACTTTGTAGCAGTGGCGTTCGCGTTGCCTCATCGCTGTGGGTGCTGTCCTGCGGGCTCCACGCTGAACTGGGGGCCGTTGAGGAGGTGTGGGGGAGTCTGTGGCTCCCAGAGCTCATGAAGCAGCTGGCGAAGAGGGAAAGGCAGGCAGATTCCCTGCCGGAGTCTAGTTCGGTGGGAATGGTAGAAACACTTACGGAGTGGGACTTACCTAGGCACGTGAGACAGCACCTAGATGACCCAAGAGCAAGTATGTGAGCAGAACCTGGGGCCACAGGGGCAGTAAAGGGGCAGTGACAAAGGTGTTGACTGGCTAATCTCACCTTCTCTGTCTCAGAAGCTTTGTGTTTGGAAAAACCAAGGCCAGGGCCTACCCTTTGTGAGCCCTGGGTTCCCCGGTGATCCCAGTCCTCTCTGAGTAAATGTCCTGACTCCCCCTCCTACTGGCCAAGGAACACACATCAGCCTCCTCCCCTGGGCCAATCAGGAACGCTCCCAGGACCGAGGAGATGAGATGGGCCCGGAGAGCTTCTCTCTCACGCCGGGTAATGGTCTGGTCAGCACAGGCCGATGGCATGTTAACAAGACAGGAGGGATGCGCCTTGAAACCGTGTGTGCCTGAGGCCGGTGAACTGACTGAAGGAGGGAAGAAGCTGCTCTCCCGACACTGCAGTGTCTCTGTTCACCCAGGGCTGGAAAGGTGGGCGGTGGTGGAGGAGATGCCGGCACGTTTTAATCAGTCCTTCCAAAGAAAACTCAGCAGCCCGGCCCTGTTCTCTCGGCCCAGTGCGTCCCAGGGACCCTTGGGAGATGGGGAGAAAGCAGAAGTAAAGGGAGTGAGAAGGCAAGCCAGTCATTGTCATGTTGCCATGGAAAACCGGAGCTGGTAGGACTCGGGCGGAAAGCACGGCGGCACAGCCAGAACTCAGGAACTCGCCACACCTGCGCATCGGCCTGTGCGGAGGAGCAGCTGTCTGTGCTTTGGGGATTACGTTATTGAGAGAAAAGGTGCCCCCTGGGCTCATTTAATTTAGACCGCTTCCAAATCACAGAAGCGTTTATCATTTCCCTTACCAGGGCCAGCCCCACCCACTACCACCCGTGGCCAGGACAACTAACCAGCACAGGGTGCTGGATAAATTGGATTACACACCCTTATTTGTGCTCACCTTGCACTATTCCATGTAAATAAAATATGTACTTTGAAAAACACGATGCCATGTGAGTTTCAAATGGTCTGTGATGATATAGGTGTTTTCTCTTCGGCTCTGGGCAGCTATGAAGCCAGCTTAATAGGCCTGGGGTCCTGGGGGCTATTGTGTTCCTTCAGGCCTTGTTAGCAGGTGGGAGGGTGCTCTCCTGTTATGGAGTCTCATTTCCTAAACCCTCTTTCCCAGGGAGCGAGTGTGGTGCAGTGTTTTGGAGACCAGCCGTGTGTCAGACCCGGGCACATCCCAGCTGTGCCACTTTCTGACTGTGACCTTGGGTGGGATACTCACCCTTTCTGAGCTCCCTCCTCTGACTCCCATCTATCAGTGAGGGACATGATTATATCTGCCCCACAACACTGGAGTGCAGATTAAAAGCCTGTACTTAATGAATTCAGTCCTGAAAATTTTAATTTTATTAATAAAGCCCTTCACATACAGGTCAGCCATTCCCTGCAATTTCTAGCGTCGAGGAAGGAGAACGTTAATTCCTTCACATTGATGTGTCTCTTCTTCCGATCTCTCTGAATCCTTAGGGATCCTTATAACACCCACCACTTCTCATTTATCTCTGGAATCTCAACTGCCCCCAAAGCATAAAGCGCTGAGCAGATAAGTATAAAATAAGCAGAAACCTTTTGCGGTGAAAGCTGGAAATGTCACATTGCTGGCAGCCAACAAGGAGACGAGAGAGGCGGATGCCAGCTCGGCTGCACACGAGTTCTGCGGTGAGAACCAGTGTGTGAGGCTGGAGGCATTGGACCCCACTGCCTCCAAGCTCAGGTCAGTGCTGCGGCTGGGGCAGGCAGGTGGGGCATCCCGCTGGCTTCTCCTGGGACAGTCCTGGCGTAGCTAGCCTGCACAGACTCCTGTCCAAAGCCCTCAGGGCCCTTCTGCCTCAACAGTGTCTTTGGAGAGAGAGGCCGGAGCTGTCATTTTTAGAGCAGGAGTCCCGAGAGCGTCCCAGGCAGCTGGGGGTGGCGGCAGCATGCACTGGGCCCCGGCCCTGACTGACTGGTATGGAGGCAGAGTGCTGCTGTGGGTCAGCAGTGGCTGGGCAGAGGCAGGAAACCGGCTGCGTGCTTCCCTGGTAGTCCAGTTACCTCAGGCCTGGACTTGGAACTTCCCAGCCCAGCTCTGACTAGACGATGACCTTGGGCAAGTCGTTCCTAACAGTGACTGTGAGGAGGAGAGTTAGTGTTTGCGAAACGCCTAGCAGAGTGGAGATGGTCCAGAGAGGACGGGAAAGAGGGAAGCCTAGCATCATGTCCTAAGGTGGAGGGCCTGGTGTGCACTGCAGGGGTGCCCAAGGCCAGGGCAGGGTCTGCCTCTGGGCTGCACGGCAGCAGACCAGAGCCTCTGTCCCAGACCAGAGGGAATGGGGGTAAGAGGAGGTTGGAGCAGGGACTCGGAGCCCTGAGGCGCCACAGCTAAGGGGTCATGTCTGAGCAAAGGCACAGACTGCAGGTCAGGCGGGAACACAGCCAGTGAGGGCGAGGGAATGGGAACACTGGCCTTCCCGCCCCACCTCTTGAGCTGTCGCATCCGCCGCTCCTCTCACCCTCTGCGAGCGTACACTCAGGTGAACTCACGCTCAGGTGAGCGTGTTGTGTGTGAAAAAACAGCTTGTCCTAGCTAG